>JAFIRS010005590.1:0-53501 GCA_018342105.1 Gonioctena quinquepunctata
TGATTTTTGCGTGTCCTTCATATGACCTTGGACACTGCGTAATAGGACTATTATTTCTTATGTGTATTATGAAATCGAAACAAGGAGGGGGAAATATTGATTTTCGCGGCCTTCATATCCACTACACCATTCCGTTTTGAACGATCATAGTGAATCATATCAACATGAGCGATGCGTCATAGTATGTGAGAGGGTGGGGCATATTGATTTTTCATATGTGTGGCCTTCGTCCACCGTAACGTTATTTTATTTTGGGATACATCACATACATTCTAAGAGTGGGAGGAGTGTGACATTCGTTGCACCACTACATAAAAGAGGTGTGTGAGTGCACGCAATCAGTTGCTATTTGTGTTGTCGACTATTAAGAGTTCAAAAGATGTATTCTTGTGATTGTGGTAAATCGTTTACTCTTAGGAGTAATCTGCGTCGTCATCAACGCGAAAGTTGTCGAGGTGGGCCCTTCAACGAAACGTATGAAATTGGATAATGGGAATGATGACTCATCACCAGCTACATCTCCACCCCCGTCGCCACCATTGCATACATGTGAATGTTGTAATGTAACAATACCCCATTGTCAAATCAATTCGCACAATAGAACATTAGCACACAGGACGAATTCATGTGTCCATTTGGGTAATGGCGTGCACATGATCAAAAATGCTTTCAAGCGTCGCATTGTAAGCTATAGAGTGAGTAGCGATAATGTGTATACTGAGTATGGACCATTTTTCAATGAGATCAAGCACAGAGTCATTGGACTATTGGAAAAAACCATCGAATTACACCACTCGATCAAGGTCAACATGGAGGCGTTCGGCAGTTATGTGATCCAAACCCAGGAATTGACAGACGTCAAATCATTCAACTCCCCAAACCGAATTGTCGATCGATCCAGCGATTTGAATGGTTTATTCGAAACGTTTCGCGATATCATCATCGCTCAAACTACGGAATTTGAGGAGCGTGATTCAGGTTAGTTGCAACATTATTTCGTGTATGGAAAATGTCCTTCATAAAAATGTATTTGTTCTAGGATGGAGTTGTGAAAAAATTCTGTTCCTCGAGGTGAATATAAATAAATATAGCCCTCTTGGTGGATCATCATATATAAAGTTGCCGGAATACATCGGATTGAAAAAAGGCGTGGTCAACGTGAAAAATGAAGACCAATGCTGCTTTGCCTGGGCTGTGACATCAGCTTTATTTCCCACAAACAATAGAATGTCGGAGACGTCATCATACCCACACTATAATACCGTATTGGATGTGACAGGTATAAATTTTCCAGTTAAATTGCGAGATATAACAACGTTTGAGTGTTTAAATGATATTTCAATCAATGTGTATGGCTTGGAGTCTAAAATAGAGAACAAAAAGATCAATATGAGGTTGTGGGTCCATTGCGTTACTCTCAAAGAAAACTCGGAAGACATGTCAATTTGTTGCTTATCACTGATGAGACGGGAAATAGTCATTATTGCTGGATAAAAATCTTTCAAGGTTGGTGTCTAGTCAAATCTCGGCACATGAACATAAAAAATATTTCTGTGATGGATGCTTATTGTATTTTTCCAATGAGCGGTTACTTTTGCGTCACCAGATGCACGATTGTAATCATGTGTCTACAACAATACCGCGAACTGATTTTAGGATCAATAAATTCGGAAAGATGGTGGCCGGTAACAGTTTGATGTTTGAAAATTTCGAACGACAAATGAAACTGCCTTTTGTTGTGTATGCAGATTTCGAATCTGTGCTGAAACCTATTCTAACGAGTGAACCGAATCCCGAACTCCCATACACGAATAGAACCTTTCAACACGAAGTATACTCATTTGCTTATCTGATTAAATGTTCCTTTGACGATAAATTGACAAAATTTGTGACATATAGAGGTGGTGATGCTGCAAAGGTTTTCACAATGCGAATCGAAGACGATTTAAAGAATATATACAATCAACATTTGAAGTATGTGAAACCGATGCATAAGCAAACGCCTGAAGAGGAAATTGAATTCCATAATGCCACCACATGTGGTATATGTGAAAAACCTTTCTCAGAGGGTGATGTCAGAGTCAGAGACCACTGCCATCTCACGGGAAAAAAAGATATCCAGCTGCACATTCTGCATGTAATTTGAATTTCAAGATTCCAAATTTCATTCCGATAATATGTCACAATATGAGCGGTTATGATTGTCACATGTTCATAAAGGAATTGTATGGGGAAAAAGACAGGATTGATGTGATTCCTCAAACAAAGGAAAAATACATATCATTCACAAAACATATCTATACACACAGCTATCAAAATAAAGAGGGGAAAATTAAGAATCATTATTTGAAAATGAGATTCATCGATAGTTTCAAATTCATGTCAATTCGTTGGAGAAATTGGGGCTAATTTAAGTGATGAGCAATGTGTAGAGATGTTGAAATGTTTTCCTGAAACGAACAAATTCCATTTGATGAGACAAAAGGTGTTTTTCCTTATAGTTTTGTGGATGACATTGAAAAGTTGAATGTTTCTAGTCTACCGACGAAAAATCAATTCTATGACAATTTGAATGAAGAACATGTATCCGATAAAGATTATTCGAGAGCTAAACGTGTTTGGGATCTGTTCGAGTGTAAGAGTTTGGGAGAATATTCGGATTTATATTTAAAGTCTGATGTATTACTGTTGTGTGATATATTTGAGAATTTCAGAAGGATATGTTTAGATACATATAAGTTGGATCCCGCTCAGTATTATACTGCGCCCGGATTATCTTGGGATGCAATGTTGAAATATACAAATGTTGAACTTGAACTTTTAACCGACATTGATATGATCAATTTTTTCAAAAAAGGTATACGTGGGGGGATAAGTCAATGCAGTGAAAGGAAGCATATAGCAAATAACAAGTTTTTACCTGATTTCGATCCCAATGAACCGTCATCATTCATTTCATATTTGGATGCAACAAATCTATATGGTCATAGCATGTCACAACCTCTACCTACCGGTGAATTCACTTGGTTAACTCGCGAAGAAATTACTAACTTGGACATAATGGATGTGGCAGATAATAATTCATATGGATATGTTCTTGAGGTTGATATACATTATCCCCAAGAGTTGCATGATAAACATTCAGATCTTCCGTTTCTGGTGGAAAGCATGACTCCTCCCAATGGCAAAAGTAAAATAAAAAAATTGATTCCAAATTTGAATGACAAACGGAGGTATATAGTCCACTATAAGAACTTGAAACAGGCCTTAAATAATGGTTTAATCGTGATGCAGACTCACAGAATATTGAGATTTAAGCAGTCATGTTGGATGAAGTCTTACATCGATCTCAATACCCAAATGCGTAATAGGTCCAACAATAAATCTGAGAAAGACTTTTATAAACTAATGAACAATGCAGTTTATGGCAAAACAATGGAAAACGTTGACAATAGAGTTGATGTAAGACTTGTCACACATTGGCAAAATGTTCGCAGAAGTATGGGTGCGAGCACTCTCATCCTTGACCAAACTTCAAAAGTTGCGCAATTTTTTCCGAAAACTTTGTTGCTATTCAAATGGGTAAAGTGAAAGTGCATTACGATAAACCAATGTATTTGGGATTCTGTATTTTGGAATTATCAAGACAGTTATGTATGATTTTACTATGAATGTATTAAGAGAGTTTGGTCAGAATGCTTCTCTTCTGTATACCGACACAGACTCGCTCATTTTAAAAGTAAATACCGACAATTTTTATGAGTTCATAAAAAGCAATATAAATAGATTTGACACATCTAATTACATTGAACATAATAAATTCGGAATACCTGTAACAAATTCAGTCTTGGGTAATTTCAAAGACGAGTTCCCCAATGATCCTATAATTAGTTTCTATGGTACTGGTGCTAAAGCATACTATGTACAATCGCTTGCAACTGAAGTTAAGAGGGCTAAGGGTGTGAAAAGATCAGTGATAAAGAACCAATTGACTCTTGATGATTACAAAAAAATTGTTGAAAATGGTGGTAAAATTTTTAGGAAGATGAATTCATTCAGAAGCATCTCACATGACATGTTTACTGAATTGAGAAATAAAGTGGCGCTCTCATTTGATGACGATAAGCGATTCATCATTCCTAATACAACACAAACCCTCCCTTGGGGCCATGTAGACATTGAGTTTTATCAATGTGATCCCATGGAAAATATTCGAATGTGCCAAAACATAATTGATTCATTTGGCTATCAATATGATGCAAATCCCAACGACGATGACAGTAGGTTGGACCTTCTCATCACATTATTGGATGCAGAAATGACAAACAAATAATTTCATATTCTCACAACACTCAAACGTTATATATATATATGTCATAGATTGGAAAATTTATATTTGCGGTAATGTTATTTAAATGAAATCATTATTCCATTGATCAGTAGTGTGGCTTTGTCATTCCATGTGGAAGGATGAGTAATGTAATAGACAAATTTGGTCGGAAAAGAAAATGTACTAATGCATCATCACTCCCAATGTCACATCGTCTCGAAGAAAAACTAAATGTAGCTAAACAACAAATTTTCGAAGCCACCATGCGAACATTGGTTGAAGAGATATATGAGGACGTGTTGAAGTTCCTACAAAAAAAAATTAGCCAACTCAAAACTACTTTCGATGGAAAATATGACATCTGTAAAGGATTGAAGAGTTGGAGAAGAAAATTCATCTGCAACTACTAATTGCACCGCCCACCTGGAGACTATCGCGGTGTGAAGATTTCGAAAAAAAAATATGAATCAGACAAAAAACATATTTGAAATGTATTTTGAGAAATAAACAATTATAAACCACTCATCAAATGATTTATTCCATGATTTTCTTTTTTTTTTCTTTATTTTTTTGAGGGTGAAGAAAATCCGTTAAGGACACCTGACAGGTAGTGTGGGAATCACTGAGCTCCGCGTTACCCGATGGGGCTCATCTCTTTGACCTTGAGAGTCTCAGCCGAGTTCCTCATCTTCGAATTGTTGAAATATGTGATCCACATATTCGAAAAACTCATCATTGAGCTCCATTGGAGCCTCATCATTGATGTTGACATCATAATTCTGCTCATCAACATTTTCGATGGTGGCATCTGATTCACCATCGTCGTTGTCATCAACAATCTCCGGCATATGTCTCCCATTATCCCAATTCAATTCTATCTCCTCCTCATCCAACGTTGTGGATGACACATGGTTGAATTGAACTGGTCCATCTTCGGTGACGTCCCCGACCAACACGTCACCAGGTAGCCACCATGTTGTTGAGTCGGCCTCGACTTTCTCAACTTGGGAATTCATGTTTACTGAAACAGAAACGAGGAAACTATGGAAATTTTGTAACATTCTATCTGTCAAGAAGGTGTGGTGGAGCATACATACAGAAATTCTCAACATTCTCTCCCTCTCTCCAGACTCATATTCATAAGCATTCTAGTGGGTGGTGGGGGTTGTCCAAGCACACACGACGCATGCATTCACGCTTGCAAAGTGGGAGACTCCAACTATATAAATACTATACTCCTGTTCTCTTAACACGTTGAGTGCCAGATGAGACCAACGTGGTCTCATGCATATCTGGGCATTGATTGCTTCGTGAGACCAATGTGGACTCAAATGCATCGCCGACACATTTCGTTATATGAAGCAGCATTGGTATCATTGTATGCATTTAAATCAATGGGATCTTAAAAAGCATGGCCTGACGGTCCAATTGCTATATTTGGCCTGGATATGCGAGACCGATGTGGCACCCTACAGCAATCTGATTTCTTTTTTTGTTTTAAACTAGAAACAATTTTTAATAGTTTTTAGTACTCAATTTATTGATTTCTTACAAAGAGTACAACTACATGATAATAAAACTATACTTTACATAAAACTTGAAATAAAGGTAACAAAGTCTTCGTTATTTTATATTTTTTTGCATTGTGCGCTACAAAAACAAGATAGGCAGTAATATTTTTTGCAATCAGAGCACTTCAATGAACTTTGGGGAGTTTTTCTTGATGCTTCCTTTGATCCAGATTGTTCAGAGATCTTCGCATAACAAATAACACAACGTCTTCTGTTAGCTCGACCAACATCTTCCAGTATATGTGAGGCTTCCTCGGGCTCCCACATTATTTGGGATGAAAACTTCATTTTGTCTTAATAGCCCTTTTACAACTTCTTCTCTAAATTTAGTAATTGACATATTCTCATTAGCTATCTGTTGATGGGCGACATAAGCATTGACAAGACACGTTCCTGTTAGAGTTCCAATGCCAGCTTCCTGTACCACTTCAAGCTTCGCCTTAGAGATGTATTATAGGCTTTCACTTGGTCGGATAGATCAATAAATGCCTTACATTTATTATAATCCATAACTCATTTTTGGCTTCAAAATGTCTTGTCCTCTTTTCAGCACTCGGACCATCTCATCCGTGTGCTTAGTATTAGACACAGAACATCGCGCTTATCGCGCCATTTTGTACCACAATTCCTTCCTTACATTACAGCAACTGTTTCGTCCTTTTGAGTTTTTTCTGAATAACGTCTTTTGGGTTGAATTTTCGGTTTACGCAATGTTCCCACAAGATGGGTATTTTGCTTCAATAACTCAGTTGCTAAACTGCAAGAAGTGTACCAATTATCAGTATAAGCGTGCGTCCTTTACCTAAGAGGTTCTCCATTAGATCCATGACAATTTTGATGGAACTGACATTTGCTCGTCTTTGGATTTTCCACAATATACACTCAAAGTTGTAGGTATAACCTTTTCAAGGCATAACTTGAACAACTTGATGCCGAACTTGTGGCCTTTTTTTATATACTGTAAAACTGGTCGTCCTCGAAACGGAACTAAAGTTTCGTCAATACATACGTTTTCAGAAGGTAAAATCGGGTTTTGAAATACAGTTCTCAATTTTTCTAGTAGCGGCCTCAGTTTTTGAGCCTGTCGTCTGACAAAATTCTATTATCGCTGAAATGGAGCATCTTGAGTAAAAGTTGGAACCTGTTGCGAACATACTTTGCAGATATAATTAGTATATATTTTGTCTCGGGACCAGTAGCCTGCACTTGAGGAAGATGACATAAACCCATCCAAAGGATAATTCCGAAGAATTTTTTATCTCATCTGAATCAGTTTGTTTCCCAAGACTTCACGCGAGCATTACGATAAACGGTTTCTCAATGCATTGGTCAGCATAGCGATTAGTTTCAGTCACCTAAAAGTAGAAAAATAAAAATGCCAAAAGTAAGTATTTTACCTATACCATCAAGTTTATGATATCGTCGTTTACAAACAATTTGTAAAATCATAGGGAGTTTTATTGTACATAGTTTCATACAATTCTGCTTTGAATCCAGTACCATTTCGGTTTCCAAAAAATCAAATTTCTTTAGGTAACTGCCAGTCACTGGTCCCCAACATATGTACCATGAGTCACTTGTTGATCATCTTCTTCGTCACCAGATGAAGAAACCTGCATTTGTTGAATAACATCTTCAATAGTATCTGATATATTATGTTGTGGTTTACTGGCTGATTGGGTAATTTCACTAGACGTCGATGTCCTAAGTTCACTGGGTTAAATTGGCAGTGCGTTTTGAGCCACTTATTTTTGTTAAAAATTTCTTCTTTTTGCGCGGTTCATATTCTATTGAAGAGTCAGACTCAATATCTGATTCGAGTTCAAATTCATCTGACGTTCCGTCGGGTTCAAAATCGTTCATATCCTCTTCATCGGAAAAACATTCTTGCAATAACTTTTGTAATTTTGCTGTTCTTCCTCGTAAGAGACATGTTTACGCGCCGAAAGTGCAACAACAACTGAATTGATATTGAAAAAAGTGAGCGACCACAGCCGCCTCTACTTACATGTCGAGACCTGTGAATACATGAAATCGGCATGGTGACATTGGTCTCATATGGCGAGGGCAAAATTGCAAGTCAGTCCGCTGAGACCAACGTGTCACCATTTTTGTTTTTCTATTTAAATTTCCAAATTTTTTCTTTTAGCTTCTAGTAGCAAAATAAGTTATTTATGGTTATTTTCCTTTGGAGAAAAGCGAAAAAAAAATTTGGCCTAACGGACCACTTTTTTTTTGTCCACGGTGGCATTCAACGTGTTAAGTATTCCTACTACCGAAGATGGCAGAATATAATAATACAATTAATTCCATCGAGAATAATCTTCAAATGATTTCAGTTATAGACAATCAATTGAACTATACTAAAGATTTCGAGGGTGGTTATGTGGAAGACATGATGATTGAAGAAGAAAAAATCCTCCTCCTACGAACGACGATGATGAAGGTATTGAGAGTGACATTCCAAACAATGATGTATAGTGAGAAGAACAACTTTGTCCAACTCTGATGGATGGCAGAGCTTGCTATATCGTTTCGTTGTGGAAGTTAGGATTGGTATATTTGGAGTGAGATATCTATGCATGTGGTGCTTCCGCAGATATTTGATGACTACAATATTCGTCAGGACATATGACCATGTGGAAATCCACAAGATTCACACACCGACAACTCTCTTCATTCAAATGTTTTGGATGTAATGTTGTTTTGGGACAACTTGTTCTATCGAAGCATGTATAATATGTAATTGTAATTTATTGAAATAAAAACATATTTTCGAGAAATGTATTTATTTATTACACATCACGAATACAATATAATGAAAAAAAAATTATATAATTCAAGTTTTTGTTTATTATGAATTACGAACAGAACCATCCAATGCTTTATGTCAAAAGGTATCATGTATAATGAGTGCGTAGACTTTCGTGTTGGCTGGAAATTTGGTTTTTCTTTTGAACTCCAGCTTGATATCCACTGTAGACGATTTTGTTGCATTCGGTTGATGTGAACAATCAATGATGAATAGGGATTCTGCTGAAATTCCTCAAGATCCATAAGAGGTTCACTCATATCTTTGTCATAATAACTACGTTGAAAGTCCCTATGCATAGTAAGCTGAAGAGAATAGTTTTTTATCAAAAGTCCAGATTCCAACGCTCATATGGGTAGACTTCAGAGTTCAAACACACGGATGTTATTTATGTCTGCATTTATGAATTTTGTCATATCCAGTGTTCTGTTTTCGGATGCATTAGTATTTTGAAAACCAATAATTATGAAGGAGGTGTTTCCAAAGTGTTGGTTGTTTTATTGCCCATATATCCGAAGATGTGCTACGTAATGAAGGTAATTCAGTAAAGATCCCAATACGATAAGCCAACTTGATTTTCGAATTTAGACCACTCTTATTGATCCTGCTGAATAATTTGAGCTTCTGCTTGTCATCGGGCAATACAACATGTTTTATTTTCCCATTCAATCTTTTGTAATTTCCAAAGTGGCATCAACTTCCAATATATGAATTCTTGAATGAGCGTGCTATAATCAAAATCAGTTCTTGTTTTGCATTCAGAATGCTCTTCTTGTAATCCTCAGCAAAACCATCAAATACTTGAGAGGAAGTTTTCCACTGAATAAATGACTGGGCATCAATGATGTATTGTTTTGTGTCGAAAGTCCCCATCCAGTTGTCAAAAGCATGTGAGAATGTGAATGACCAAATGAAACCATATTCTTCATTGTGGATGTTATACCTGGTTTTCGAACAACGGCAACTTGCTCACCACCATTCTCATAAACGGATCTCATCAAAGAGGAATGCCAAGCATTGTTGGAAAGATAGCATCTTTGTTCACTTCTTTGAATGAATTTTCCTCAATGTAAAATGAAACTGTCGGCAATGTCCAGTATTACATCTTGATTGTTGATTGCGATTCGGATTTCATCTGAATTTTTAAATAATGGTGATCATACGGTTTATAGGTATGCTCATGCAGACTTATGAGGAATGATCGACCACTGGTTCATTGAAAATATTCAACTTGTCACTGTTTGCTTGAGTACCATTTATTGTCGTATTCTGAGTCAATAGATTTCAGAAAATTAATTCTCGCTGATAATGTATGTCTTTGCTGTTCAGCAAACACTTGTGAATGACCTTCTTCCTGAAACCTTTTCTTTTGACGATATTTGATGGACGACGACCTTTGTGTGGTGAAAATATTTCGTATTCACTGTTTTGTCGTTTGTTGAGCAAAACCATCACATTCGTTATTGCAATTTCTTTCAATTCCAATATGACAACTATTTTTCCACACTCACTGAAATCAATGAGATTATTTCTGATGATCCAATATGCGTAGAGTAATGTTGTCGATGAACGACGTCCCTTCCGGGCTGATGGGCATATTTAAATAATGTTGTTTGATTCTTTTGTTATATTATAACCGGCTCAACATCGAGAAAAAGGATATGGTTCTCTTCGTCATTTATGTATGATCCTGAAATGATGTTACAATCCAATCGAATGAGTCTCACTGGTACAATATTCACAGGGAGATGTAGATTCATGCATGCGATTCGCACTGAATTCTTTTTCTCGAATCCCAACAGGGATGCTATTGAGTTTTCATGTTTCAGGTTCACCACATACTTTGATTGCATCATACATTTGAATGTATTATTGTTTGCTCGAAGACTGAACAATTCATCCAGTGTGGTGTCATCATGTTTCGCGCCATGAAATACGTGGAATTCAAGTTCTCGTTGAATAACGGGCATTTATTTCTTCTATCTCATATGCGCCACTTGGAATTTCTATCCTATGTATCATACTGAGTGTAGTTTCCTCTAAAGGGATGGCAAAATAGATCAAGTTGTTCTTTCCGTGATGTTGTGGATTGTGTTGCATCCATAGAATCCCAAAAGCCCCAATCCATAACGGCTATTCTTATCAGTTCAATGGGTGGGTAGAAGTCTGCACTCAAGACACTGGATCCAACAGCTTGTAGCTCGAACTTTCGTGACATGACTGATTGCATTCATATGATAACAAATCATTTTATTGTTGTTCACAACACATGTGATATAATTTTCTTCGTTTCCTCGGTGGCATTGTGTGCCCCATTTCAACTTGATTGTTATTGGCACCAATATTACAATCATCGATATTGCAATAACAGCAAAATAGTTTTCGAGGTAGGGATCCGTCATTCACATCACTGGAATTTGATGTTTCAACACTGCATTGTCCATATGATGTTCATAGCAATATTTTAAAATATCAATACCCTTTCTTTGAAGGTGTTTGGGAAGTTTTCCCAAACCGATGCAATTTCATTAGCTGCACAAGAAATCATGACCTCTTTGGGCATATCTGCGTTGATCTCTACTCTTTTTTTTCAAGCTACGTAATCTTGAATATGCGATGAGGGAGTGCCCCTTTCCCTCTTAATAGCCTTCGATCCATTTCGGGCGGAAATCCATTATAGTTTTTTTCGGGTGATTGGAAGAGAGGGAACTTCAAGCATAAGTGTCCACACACAACTGTATTGTATTTCTGCTCACGTTCTTAATTATACGTAATTTTTTCAACTGCATGTGCACCTTTGGGAAGTAATGGATCAACTCCACTGGTGGGGTAAATCTCCAAAACTGTCGAAATATGTTGCAACTCTTCCAATTTTCCTGTATGCCCCCAATGTGTTCCTCGACCGCTGATTCCATCCAAATTGATGATGGCTGTTTCATGATTATGTGGTCCTGAGGTGGGCAAATTATCGCATGAACACACCACGAAAAAAGTGGAATTTTCAATTGTTTAGCATAATGAATCAGATCGATATCTGTAGAGGTTTAAGAGGTAGGGCATCAATTAGTTTTTGATGTATACGGTTTGAGATAGATACCGAGCCCTTTGCGATATGGTTTCAGAATATGCCCCCTACCTTTTTCCCAAAAGCTATCGCCTCCATCTTTTTGTTATGGTGTTGTACTTCCTTCAAACCATCCCTGCTCGCCCTGCTGAGTTTATGGCTCTAGTTTCACCTGCAGCAGTTAACGGCCAACTACCCAATGCAGACAATCCGGCAAATTGAATCAATGGTAAAATTCCACCAACTTTCGGAATAGGTATTATGCGAGGTGTCCGAATTTTTTCTTTTCCGCCTGCTGCTTTCAATATTTACGAGCTGCTTTCAATGCCATTGTTGTGGCTATCTTCCTATTGTTTGTCACGAATTGATAACCTCCAGCTTTATGTAATTCATCCCGAACTTTTCGTACAAACCCTGTCTGAATGCAACTTTTCTGATTTTATTTCGCCCATTTTCTTCGATTTATTTTCCTCCTTCGTTGACATTGTCTACATTACAACCCATACCGAAACGCCTTTTTGCCTTCATGTTGGTGACGAGTAGTGCGGCTGCTCTCTCAATGAATGCTTGCGTCCTTTGATTTGACTCTATCCCAAGCACTGTATTCAAGTTGTTTGTCGCTTTATGCCTAGCTTCAATATCGTCGAGATTCTCCGAGTATTGAATGTCGTGTTTTTACAGCTCCTATCCAATTTATTGATGCCCGATCGTTGCGAGTCAGTCGCTTTGTAACTTGGTGCCGGGTCCACAATATTTGTAGCCCCTTGGTAAATGCAGTTCAAATGGTAGCTTATTGATTAATGAATTCACAAATCCGCAACCTTTTTATTGATGCGACACCGATCCTTTCTTTACGTCTGTTCCGTACGGTAGCAGACACTTTAAATGAAATGTTCTCGCTAAAATGCTGATTATTAGTGTCCAACTGCCAAGCAATGCGCATTGTCAGCAGAAAGAAGATTTTGCGGTAGATAATTTGATGAGAAAAATCGGGATGAGCCAAATGGAGCGAACTCGTTGAGACTGGCCCACTATCATCATCTGTCGATCGCTAATCATCGGTCCGTCAAATTGCGGGAAAACTAATGGGATGATATCTCACTCACACATCCACAAGGATTGCGGATTTGCAAACGTGTATCTCTATTCAAAGTCATTGAATCAATCGAAATATAATACTTGCGCAATGTGTTAGCACCAATAAAAGGATTGGGCTTTTTCACTTTCAAGTAATAATGCAACATTGTGCGACCCTCTGAGGCCAAACCACATTCAGTGTTCATTTTGATGATGTGATTTGTGAAAGCAGGATATTATCCATCATTTTTTTTAAAGGGACGCCATAAAGATGTTGATTCTTTATCTGACAGCCCCTTATTCACGATTTCCCCCAAACAACTAGTAAGGTGACAATGAAACTTTCACCATACCCCCGACGAGATGAACTTAATCCATTTTTTTGATCACGCCCCGCCCGATGTCACTTTCCAAATTTCAAATGATGTGTGTGAAATGTTAATGACCAGTAGGTTTCCCCTTGTCACATAAAGATCAAAAATTATGTGATGGACAATATCGCAAAGGATTCGACAGTTTCATATACCCCGGAACCCCAAATTGAAAAGTCTTAATCATTCATCGAACTCCGTCAAGGTCGTTACACAAACACAGACATCGCATTGTCATTGCATTGTCGCCAAATCAAAATTAACCTTTGGAGATGAATGTAGATGCCAAAATGGATTTAAAACCCCGCCAACTAGTTCGAAACCCGAAGCTGTTCGACAAAAATTCAATTCCATCATAAGGGGGAAATGTGGAAGAAAAGAGGGGTTGAAAAACTTTATGACCCCATAACAAAATACCAGCCCACTTGTATAGGTTCATTTTAAAACCCACAGGTACGTTAAATTTTTGGTTTAATGAATAAAGTTCGTTGTATAGGTGTCTGTGACAGCTATTGGAGTTTAACTGTCAACTGAGGGATGGAGGGGCAGTTAAACTTCAAGCTTCGGTTAAACACATGCGGGGGATTGAATAATTGATGTTTGCCCGTTTTTTTTTCCCCATAAGTATAACCTATAAATATTTTCTTGTTGACCAGATTTTTAAGGTTTTCAAAATGGACGTATTTAAATTTTGAAGATATATTATTCAACGATGAAGAGGGAGATAGATGATATAAATATGTGGAAAACCCAAGAAAAACCGGAATTTTCTCCGGAATCAACACCATGGACTTTTAAAATTTAGTTTTTATCAATAGTTCGGGATTTCGAAAGCATCCGTAGAGGTATTAATTCAAGAAATTAGATACTTTAAATAGGGCCAAGTGTACTTTTAAATTGAACAAAAAATAATTCAAATATTACCCCTTAGTTGAGATTCTTGTATTATTTCATTTTGGGAAACCCATGTTTTACTTCCATTGACGAAAAATTTGGGAGCCCCAACTTTTATGCTCAGGGTATGCTGAACGAAAAGGGCAGACTTTGGAGGAATTGACATGGCACTGCATCACGTGTTTCCGTGATGTATCAAGGGAAGGAAATTTTCCTATGTATATTAGGATGCCTAATGACGAATGAAGAACTACAGGAAACCAAAACAAACTTCCAGAACATAGCCAATTTTTCCTAATGTTATTGGTGCTGTGGACTGCACACATATAGGATTCAACCCAGGTAAGAATAAATAAATAAAAATATATATATATATATACACAATTTCTTGGGTGTGTGTTTGTGAATACAACTCCATATTCTCTATAAAAAAGAAACTGGTCAATTGAATAACATATTTTTCAGGTGGACAAAATGCTGAAAACTTTCGTAACAGGAAAGGCTACTTTTCACTAATGTTCAGACTGTGTCTGATGCAAACCCTTTTTACATGAGAATATAGTTGCCCCGCTGGCCAGGATCCAATAAGAATTACATGTAATACGATTAAAAGGGCCCAGCCCAACGTGGGATGTATGGAAAATAGTTTTATTGTAGGTGATTCAGGGTATACCTGGACAAACCCTGTAAGATTCCAGTAAAACCAAAATCCAAAACCAAAAAACCCTGCTGCTGTCCTAGTATAACTAAACCAAATAAGAATCAAAATGTCGTGTGAGCGACAATATGGGAGTGTGGAAAAGTAAAGGAGCCTAAGATTAGAAATGAGGCATTCAATCTTCATTATTAATAAGCTTTAGGTATATACCCTTTGTCCAAAATGTGATCCCATCATGAATACACTATATATATTATTTTGAACATTAATGAATAACATTAATTTACAAAATCAGCTCAATAAATTTCCCAACTTCCCTTTTTTTTTTTTCATCTCATATAAACTTCATTTGAACATTTTCAAAGCATGTTTTTCTTGAGCTCTTATTTGGTCAAACTTTTTAATTTCCAAAGAAAACCAACCAGCTCGAAACACTTTTATTTTTTTGTCTGGGGAAATCTGTTATTTTTTTTCATTGTTTGCCCGTCCTATTCACTGAAAAAATTATAAATGATGAGGGGGAAAACCACCGTAGTTCCCCCATTTGCAAGAAGCGAAGTTTCATAGCATTAAGGGTTTATATTATAGTACCAATGTTAAAATGACTTTAAATACCTGCTTGTAGGGGGACAACAAATACTTTTTGTTCACCAATTTTATTTCTCTTTTGGTAATTCAATTTAAAAATATTCACTGGAGGGTAATTTGGTACTAAGTGATGAACCATTACACCTCTGACTTATTTTGACTATAGCGTGAAGAGTTTTGGGGTCATGAATATATTTAAACCAACCACAAAAACCTCGAGACTGTTGTTTCCCCTTTTTGAACTAAAAATCCAATTATTGTATATTTTTTTTTTTTATATTTATAAACTAAATATGTCAAAAGGGTTTTTTACCATTTATTCTTTTATTTGATACTATTTTTATAATAATAAATATCATTTACCCAAACTTTTTCAATCTATGCGAAATTCTTTGACTAGTCCGAGTTAATTGTAGTACCCACAAAAGGGTCTTTTGTGATGAATAAATGATTTCTGATTTTAATTTCCGACCGGTGATAATGGTTTTTCAACTTGAGTCCATTCAGCCCAAGTTTTTGAGCATTTGCAGAAAATTTTGAATTTTGGTCTATTTGTATTTTATGCGACATCAGTTTGATTTTGTTCTAAAAATTTTTTTAAATTTTTATAGCAAAAAACCCCCAGAAATAAAATTTAAAAATTTGGGGTTGATGGCTATTTTGTTTGGAAATGTTATTTTTTCATGTTAACTGGGAAAATAAATTACAAATAATTTTCAATTATTACCCCCCCCACATATCTTGAAGAGGCCTCGAATTTCCTGGGGTTTTAGATTCTGATTTTTGGAAAATATCACTTTTTTTTAAAACGTTTCTAAAAAAACACATTATTATTATTAATTCCTCTCACATTAGCTAACCGGGCCCCAAACCCAAAAACCCAATCAACCCCCCCTTTCCGGGTCGTAAAAAAATCAATTCAATATTGGTTCCAGTACTGGCTCAAGAGGTTCGTCATCATAATGTCAAAGCATTTCCAAAACCCGTAAAGCAAATGCCACTATTTCTTTATATCATCATCCTGTGTTGTTTTTTTTTTAAAAACTCTTTCCGCCACTTGTTCTGTAAATTCTCTCTTTTCTCTGCTGCAAATTTTTTTTTTGGGAGTTCTTTTTTAAAATTTTTTTGCTTTAAGGACTTTTGAGGTTCGTGGTTCTTCGTTATATTGTTGTTAAATTTAGGCACAATTTCTCCCAAACCCTTTCCTCCTTCTCCTCCATGCCCGCCACTTTTTGGATTCCAAAAGGTCCTTATGTATTTTCACCAGCCGTTTTAGTTCCTCCACTTCTTGCTTGGAAAATTGGATGACCCCCCGGTTCTCCGCAACCATTTTAACGGGCACAAAACAAATAAAACCATGGAACGGACAAATGTGGAAAACGAAACCCAATTTAAAAAATAGAGAACCTCTAATCTTTTGCAATTAACTACTAGCAATTGTAACTCATTTTCTTTCCTTTGCCTTTACTAAAATACGATGGGACTCCGGGAAAGTACTCCCAATTTTCCTTCGAAACAAACAAATATTGATGGACCATTGTTTTTAAGTTAGCTACAAAGTCTTTAACGGGTTATACAAGAAATATTTATATTTTATCGGTTTAAACTTAAATTAAATTTCAGGTTTTAAACCCCGCTTAAAATATACTATAACGTAAATTTCCCTACAACTGGCCTAAGGCCCACTTGTATAGGTTCAGTTTAACCCAGGGGCGTCTAAACTTTGGTTAATGAATAAAGTTCGTTGTATAGGGGGGTTCGGGCGCTATCTTGAGTTTAACTGTCAAAATGGATGGAGGGGCAGAAACTTCGCTTCGTTAAACAATGCGCGGAATTTAATACTATTTCTTGGACTGTTTGTTTTTTCCTATAAGTATAACCTATAAATATTTGTCTTGTTGACCAGATTTTTTACGTTTTCAAATGGACGTATTTAAATAGAAGATATATTATTCAACGTAAGATGAGATAGATGATATAAATATTGTGGAAAACCGTAAGAAGACCGGAATTTTTCCCGTTTTACCATATGTTTGGGTAAAAAGAATTTATCAATAGGTTCAGGATTTCGAAAGATCCGTAGAGGTATATTAATTCAAGAAATTGGCATACATTTGCAAAGGAAAAACTAAGTATTTCTTTTTAAATTAGAAATAATGAATAATAATTAAATATTATCCTTAGTTGAGATTTTGTATTATTTCATTTAGGAACCATGCTCTACCCATTTTAGCAAAATTTTGGTAGCACTACGGTTTTTTTTGCTACAGGAAGGCTGAACGTAAGGGGGAATTTGGAGGAATTGGGCATTCGGCAATTTCATCACGTGTTGTTCGTGATGTATCCGGAAATAGGAGATTGTCACCTATGGTAGGGGTGCCTAAGTGACGAATGAAGAACTACAGGAAACCAAAACAAACTTCCAGAACATAGCCAATTTTCTTCTAATGTTATTGGTGCTGTGGACTGCACAATAGTTAGATTTTAACTCCAGGTAAGAAAAATAAAAATATATATATATATTTACACAATTTCTGAGATGTGTGTTTTTAAAAAACAACCCATATTTCTATAAACAGAAACTGGTCAATTGAATAACATATTTTTTCAGGTGGACAAAATGTTTAAAACTTTTTGTAAAAGGAAAGGCTACTTTTCACTAATGTTCAAATTAGCCCGATGCAAACCTTTTACTAAAAAAGGGTTTCCCGGGGCCCGGATCGGCTAATGATAGACTCATTTACAGTATTTGCTGATTGAAGGCTCGCCCAAGGTGGATGTATGGAAATAGTTTTTTGTAGGCATTTTAGGGGATACCCTTGGGCAACTATGTAATGATTTTCCCGTAGCAAATCCAAAACTGCTGCTGAAAACCCTATATAACGAATCCCAAATAAAAACTGTAACGTGGCACAAATGGGGGAGAAAAGACAAGTTTTAAGACTAGTTATAGAACAACCCCTTTTAGCCATTATTGTAGCTTAGATTATAATATTGTTTTCCCCCGAATGATCCTGGGCCCACAAGAGGACAACCCATTGCGAAGGTTGTTGAAGGACAATATTAAAAAAATTTAAAAAAAAATTTTACCCGACAAAACTTGATAGATAATTATTTTGCAATTTGTTGAATTAGATGTTATCGCAGCCTTCTATTTAAAATATAATAAAAAAATTCTTCAGGTATATTTTTTTTATTTTAAATTTCCCGGGAAGTATGATACGGGGAATGTAAAAATACAAAAAACCCCAAAAAATAAAGCAAAAAAAGTTCTGAAAAAATTGGGAAATTATGTCACTCTATATTTTTGGTTTTTTTTTATTATCCAACTTTAATAATGAAAACTGACAAGATCATACTTTTAACATTAAAAAAACCGGGAAAAATGAGAAATTCCTTTTTTTATAGTTTCATCATTTTATTAACAATTCATTTTCAATTTAACTTTTCTTTTTTTCAATCATAAAGAAGTTCCTTCTTTAAAAAAATTTTTTCCCCCAAAAATGCCTTCTGGCCTTATTTGTCTTTCTTCACTTGCCATAGAAAACCTTAGCTTCTGAACACTTTTTTTTGTCTGAAATCCTTGTTAGTTTTGTTTTTTTTTCATTGTTTTGTCGCTCTCCTCCAATTTGTGAAATATTGTTCATGAATTTTGAAAAAAAAAAACCACAGTAAAACCCCTTTACAAAAAAGCAATAGAAGAAGGTGCAACATTTATTTTTATAGTGTTTCAATGTCAAAAATTTAATCCCTTTTTGTTTATCGTATTTAGTGGGGTTACTATACTAGGTGAATTTAAGTTTCAATTTTATTTTATTTTTTTTGGTAATTCACGGGAAAAGTATTCACTGAAAATTTTTGAAAGGTACATTAGTTGATGCTATAACCCTTTCAAAAATTTTTGATTTTAATTATGTAAGAGTTTCGTCATGAATATATTTTAAAACCACAAACTCAGGAACTTGTTGTCTCACCTCTTAGAACAAAAAATTGTCTAATTATGTATTTTTTTTATTTTATTTTATAACACTAAATTTTTTTTTTTGGTTTTTTGTAATTAATTTTTTACCTATTCTATTTTGATATTATTTTATAATATAATAACACTTTATTGTATTTACCAATTTTAAATATCTTTGACAAAAGTCCGTTTAAGTTAATTGGTATTACCGTATCTGATAATTCATTCTTAAACATCTTGTCTTATTTTCAACTGTGTCCACCACAAGTTTCTATATGTTATTCTTGACTTAAATTTTTCAAGCCACATTAAGTTTGATCCTGTTCTAAAAAATTTTTTCAATTTTATAGCAACAACCACCGGGAATAGAATTAACGAAAGTTGATGGCTCATTTTGATGGGGAAAAGTATTTTCATGTAACTAGGTAAAAAATTTATAACAAATACCCAAATTTTACACAACATTATCTTGAAGAGGTCTTGAATTTCCTGTGCTTTGAAGATTGATCTTTGAAAATATCATTCTTATTTCGACCGTTTCCAAAAAACACATTATTATTATAATCCCCTCATTATTTTAACTTTTCACCCATTATATACCCAATCAACCCCACCTTCCCAAATGTCGTCAAAAATCAATTCAATATTAGAGTCCCAGTCGTCAGAATTTTGTCAATATAATCGTTCCAAAACAGTTCTGAAAACCAAAAAGCTCCATTTTTTTTATATCATCATCCTGTGTTGTTATTTTAAAATTCCTTTTTCCCCACCCGTTCTGTAAATTCCTTCTCTGCTGCAAATTTTTCTTGAGTTCTTTTTTCTTTCCCCCCTTGTTTTTAAAGGGCTGGGGTTGTGCCCCTTTTGTTATAATTTTTTGTTAAATTCTAGGCACAATTTCGCCAACCTTCCTCCTCCCTCCATGTCACAAAAACGTCACTTTTTGGGTTCCAAAATCCCATGTACACCAGCCGTATTAGTTCCTCCAATTTTCTTGGAAAAATTGATGACCTCCCGCTGCCCCAATCATTTTATCAGTACATTAAACAAAAAATAACAAAACCCCGCGAACGGACAAATGAAAAAAAAAAAATTAACAAAGAGTAGAGAACCCTTCTTTGCAATTAACTACCAGCAATTGTAACTCAATTTTCATTCTTGTCAATCAGACATGACGTATGTAAATTTTGGACCAAAACCTTCCCTTTGAAACAAAAAAAAAATATTGATGGACCAGTGGGTTTAAAATTAGGGTACAAAGTCTTTTTTAAATGGAAAGATATACAAGAAAATTTATCATTTTATCGGTTTAAAATTTTAAGTTAAATTACAGTTTAAACCCCAGTTTAAACTATAACTATAAACGTAACCATACAACTGGCCCTTAATACTCTTTCTGCTGCTGCCATTGTGAAACCGTATACATCTCCTGATCCATTCGAACCAGCACCCCATTGAAAAAAACAACTTCCAGTAGTGATGTATCATTTTCAGATATTGATAATGAAACCATCAAAGATGTGGATGGTAGAAAATAGCTGCAACTACCCTATTCGAAACACCCACTTCATCATTGATAAGTACGGAGAGGAATCTTCCACCGATGGTTTTGAGGGTAAAACAACATTTGCAAAATATAAGAAACGGTATAGTGCATATGATACGATTTATGGTGTGAGGGTAGATCCTTCAACACAAATACTAAAAATGGGAAATCTAGAAGTTCGTTTCGATGATGGAAATATTTCCTTTTGGGGGTACTATGCAATCACGTCAATACCCTGACGCTTCAGATTTATATAACTTGTTCAGATTTATATAACTTGATATTCCTCAAGAAACCGCCTGGAGTTGGAGATGCAAAAATTCGAAACACATATATTGAAATTTTGGATTTTACGAAAGCATTGTACAAAAAGTACGAAGTGAAAAATGGAATTAGATACAAAAACAAAGAAATATAGGAATCAAAAGCCATAATGAAACGAGAAATAATTCCAATACACTTTGAATCAAAGTGGTGAAGAATGAAAAAATTACAGAGAGTGTTTACAACAAAACCGAAAAACTATGTATACTGGAATAAACCCAAAGAATTGGTGGATCGTTTACGATTGTTAGTTGCTTCGAAAGCATCCGGTCACACAGGACATGAGAATGAGATTATATCAATAATAGAAGAGCTACGTGAAGAAGGTATTATATATTGATGCAACTATATTGAACAATCAATCCTTGCAATATCATCTAAGAAGGAGCGTGTGTTTGTGTGTGCAACAACATCATCAGAAAGGAAGAATGACTAATAATATCAAACGTCATATTGTGGAGAGTTACATAAGCCAGCTCGTCGTAACTTCCAGAGAAGATCAACTGTCGTCAAAGGCAAAGGAGATTTGTGGCAAATAGATTTGGCAGAATTTCAACCTTATGCCAAAATTAATGAAGGTTATCGATACATTTTGGTGGTCATTGACTGTTACTCTAAATATTTGTGGACAAGACCAGTCAAAACAAAAACCAGTGAAGATATAACTGATGCCATGAGATGGTATTGAAAGATGCTAAATATTCTCCTAAACATGTGCAAAGCGATCAAGGAAAGGAATTTTACAATAGCAATTTTTCATCATTGATGGAGCGAAAAAGTATTAAACATTATTCCACTTTTAGTACTACAAAAGCATCCATGGCTGAAAGAGTAATTCGAACAATCAAAACTTGGATCTATAAGGAGTGTTCAATGAATGGAAATCATAAATGGTTGGAAATACTTCCAATCATAACGCATAGATATAACCATAAAAAACATCGTGCAATAGGTATGAAACCCATCGATGTTAAAACCACCACAAAGTTGAAAATCATTAAGAAGAATAAAGAAAAGAAGATGAAAAAAATCAAGCCAAAATATCGAGTGAATGACATAGTTCGTATTAGCAAATATAAAAATTTATTCGAAAAGGGTTATGAAGCCAACTTCACCACGGAATTATTCAAAGTCGTCAAAGTCAATAGCACATATCCACCAACGTACATTCTCGAAGACATGGATAAGAATCCCATCTCAAGGCACCTTATAAGAAACTGAATTGCAGAAAACACAAAATCCTGACGTGTACCTTGTCGAGAAGATGTTGAAGAGAAAAGGACGAAAAGTTTTTGTTAAATGGTTAGGTTTTTCCAATGAACACAATTCATGGATCTCAAAAAATGCAATTGTTTAGCATTCATCATCATATTTTATATCGAAATAAAAATTATTTGTAAAACTTGTTTCTATTTCCGATTCGATGTCAAAGTGACCTTGCATTTTACCAGAATGGTTTTCAGTTGATTCAAAAATCAATATCATATAATCTCCTTCCACCCCCCACCTACTGCAGTAAAAGTGTATATTTCCGATTCGATGTCAAAGTGACATTGCATTCCTATCGAATGGTTTTCAGTTGACCTAAAAATCAATATCACATAATCTCCTCCCATTTCTCCCACCTACTGCAGTAAAAGTGTATCATCCCCGATTCGATGTCGAATGAGCTTGCATTTCTTTCGAACATTTTGGTTTACTCAAAACAAGGTCACCATTATTTAACAAAAAATAATCGAATATTGCATAACTTATTGATAAGTATCACACTTTTGCGAGTTGAATGAATAATATAAAGACGATATGAAAAGTGGGACTTTATTTCTAGAAAATATAATTTGCTATATAGCTACATGGAAATTGGATTAAAAACTGCGAAAAAAAAAAATATATGGGAATTAAAACGATGATGAAATGTCAAATGTAATTATTCGATAATTATATATGCGTCCACTTTTTGTCAATTTCATCACAAATGAAAAATTAATCACTATTGCATGTAGCACACACATCTCGCGGTCTTATCAGAAGAGTGCAGTCTCACACACTTGACAATAATTTTGCTCAATATCACCAAAACCGCAAGTAGTGTGTCATCTATATGGCTATATGTGGCATCTGCATTATGATGCTTGATGGGTATAAATTGAAACATGGTGCATAGTTTTTTGATACTATCCTCAATTGTTTTAACGCCACAAATGTTATTGAATAGCAAACCACACAACCACTTGATTGTTCCATGGTTAAGTCCTGGAATCGTCTAACCAACTCTCCTATGTTGTCATCAACAAATGCATGTTGATCATTCCCTCAAAACCTCGCCATTCTCATTTGCATCTGCTTCAGAATCCTCAACACCAACTTGTTCCACTACCTCCGCATTTCTCCTGTTTCATCATTGATATTAACTTCAATTAAATCGAAATTGTTGATATCAATAGATGCACAGCATATCTAAAATTTGTACTTTGCCTTCCATGACGAATGAGCTTCTAATAAGGTAGCTTGTGTTAGAAATGCTCAGAAAATTGCTCAAACCGACAGCTGCACCACTTATAAAATGACGAATCCGTAATATATACTGACGTTTGCTGGAAAAATATATGGGTGTTTGCAAAATTGATGCGCAAAAAAAAAGTTGACGTTCATTGATTCCAAAGGGCCAACCAAGAAAAATTATGGAGTAGTCATTAAATTTTACAATTAGAATACTTCATGAAACACATAATACAAATAAATTTTGGTTTTGCTTTTTCGTGTTATTTGTTATGAATTATTGTTAAGAATTATTTGAATAAATAATTTATCAGTGACCAATTAATTCAGACCTACTTCATCACTGAATCGAATTATTTTGCCATATTTTGTATTCAATGATATTCGAGGTGTGAAAAAAATGTAAAATTAATTATTTCTCGAGTGATTAAAGGAGCAATGCTATTATTTTTTGAAAAAAGCTGAATGAATAATATTTAAAAGTGATGTTCATTGATCCCCAAAGAGGCCAACCAAGAAAAATTATATAGTAATCATTAAATTTACCATTCGAATACTTCAAAAACACATGATACAAATAAAGTTTGGTTTTGTTTTTTTCATGTTATTTGTTATAAATTATTGTTAAGAATTATTTGAATAAATAATTTATTAGTGGCTTATTAATTCAATCAACTATGAATAAGCTGTTTTTCAGTGTATGCATAAATAAATTGGAGTGCAAAAAAAAGCAGCTATTTTTTCCTGGTAGATCTGATATTTTATCACCATACCATTTTTTCCAGTTTGACATTTATTTTGTTACAAAATCCAAATTTCATCATCATTTTTGACTGTGGGCATATATTAGAATGAATATGTATGGATTTGATATGTGACACAAAAGTGATATGAACTTTGATAATGACAATATTATCTTTCATTGAGGTTTCTGCTTCATGATATTAATTATTATTTGAGATATGGAAAATATGAATGTATATTACTCGATTGACTGAAGCTCAATCATTGCTATTATCAATTGTCGACTAATGCATGGATTCGTTTCATTCTATTCTATGATATTATGACATAGAAAATATGATGTTGTTTTTCTAAATTTCTTGATTGTGAGAATTGAAAGGATGACATTTTTTACGAAATAAGAAGTTGATTCTCGAATCGAGGTAGTGTGCTATAAGATTTCAGTTGTAGATTACTATTTCATTGTTTTTTGGTTCATAAGATCTTTGATATGTGACACAAAAGTGATATGAACTTGGTTTGGGCATTTATCAATTATGAGGAATAATGTTGGAGTTCAGTAATGACACTATTGTAGGCTTTGCTCCATTGTATTCAATGATATTCGAAATGTGAAAAATGTAAAATTAATTATTTCTCGAGTGATTGAGGAATTATAGATATTTCTATTATTATTTAAAAAAAAAGGGCTTAATAAATAATATTATACTCTCACTGAAGAAGATTTGATTGGATATGTACACATATCAGAATTAATTCGATTGAATAGTGGATGTTTCATGTATCATAGAAGGAAAGCAAAATACCGCAAGAATTATTGATGGAAATTATGAACACATCAACCTGATCGAAAAAATCGATACACACTTCCTACATGACAAAAAAAGACCATTTCATTCATATATTTCCAACGAGGAGTCAACAATTTCAACTCAAACTTTGAACATTGACGAAAAAAATTAAGTTTTATGAAGTCAATGATATTCGAAACGTGAAAAATGTAAAATTAATTATTTCTCGAGTGATTGGAGGAATTATAGATATTTCTATTATTATTTAAAAAAAAAAAGGCTTAATAAATAATATTATACTCTCACTGAAGAAGATTTGATTGGATATGTACACATATCAGAATTAATTCGATTGAATAGTGGATGTTTCATGTATCATAGAAGGAAAGCAAAATACCGCAAGAATTATTGATGGAAATTATGAACACATCAACCTGATCGAAAAATCGATACACACTTCCTACATGACAAAAAAAGACCATTTCATTCATATATTTCCACGAGGAGTCAACAATTTCAACTCAAACTTTGAACATTGACGAAAAAAATTAAGTTTCATGAAGTCAATGATATACGAAACAAGAAAAATGTAAAACTTAATTATTTCTCGAGTAATTGAGGAATTATAGATATTTCTATTATTATTTAAAAAAAATTAATAATTTGTGTAAAAGCAAAATACCGCAAGAATTATTGATGAAAATTATGAACACGCCAACCTGATCGAAAAAAATCAATATTTTGAAAAAAATATCCCATATTAAATCATCAAAATATTGAAATTTACTTACATATAAGCTGATCTCGCTAAAAATCCAATACACTAGTAGGTAATGTTGTTAGAAATATATTGCACACACGATATCACTTTGAACAAAAAAACGCTTTTTAAGAATAATCACGACACCTCTTCGTCGAAGTCTGAACAGAACTAGCTTGTTCAGTAAAAATGAATTTGAAAGTCAACTATTCCGATGGGGGCGGTTGCTAACAGCTTTCCATTGTATTTTTCAACCACAAACTAGTACAATGAGAATTTCTTTTTCCAAAAGGATGCATGTCTAATCGTTCACTAAGGGCGCATTGAATGTTTCTTCCAAATGAACAATAAATGCGAAATATTCTATGGGCTCATCAACAGATGTTTTCCGTTGAGAATACCTCTAATTGTTGCCTGTATATTCAATAGTGCGAGCATAGATAATTTGGGCGGCAGCTGCAATATCCATGGATTCTAGTAATATTTCATTTCGTTTTCAGCGAAAATCAACTAACGAATAAATATTATTTCAAGTTTTTTCACCTCTGAAAATGCATGTGAAAAATGCTATGGAATTTCTTTGAGAAAAATTGTTGTATATAATTGATTTTATTCTATGCCCTCTCAATGTGATATTTCTGAATGGAGCAATTATGATGAAATTTTTGTAAGAGTTTCATAAACACACTTCTATATGGAGAAACCATTGGTTTCTAGTCATATTTTTTGGTAAAGAAAAATAGATACATTGATCAACGACAACTGTATTGAAAAGCCTGTTTTTCAACTATGAAAACATTAGGGTTTTGGGGATCAATTAGAATTCATATTTCAATGGTTTTATTTTAAGATATGGAATATAGGTTTTTTGATATGGTAAATCATATTCAAATCACATTTGTCAATTTTTTTTCCACATAACTGCAATATTTCAGTAGATTGTCATGAAACTCAATGCCAGAGTTGAATTTTTCACATACATCTAGCGACTTCATCTTTAGGGAAGCAACGTTTCAGAATGGCCGGTGTCGTCTCCATTGATATGAGAGCTCAAACTCTCGATGGTTGAATATCGATTGATTTGATCCAATACTGACTTGAATAATGTATGTCGGAAACTGAAACAAAAAAAAGAATTGTTAATATATTCCGCTGATATTATAATAATAATTTGACTTACGTGCAGAAATATTCCAATGAAGAGCTGTTGAATGCATTTTTTTATTGAGGAACTATCTCTACATAAATCACTATATTCTAACGAAAAAATTATTTTTATTCAATGAAATTGAATTCGACAAGAGTTCGAGTCCTCGAACTAGATGACTCTTGAACACTTTGCCCTAAATATTTTATTGTATACGAACCATTGGAATTATTTATACATTTGACACTGTCCAAATCAAATTGATCTGAAATATTTTGGTTAGCCAAGATTTGAATAGAATATTATTATCATCGCGTAATGTTATTAAAATCGATCTTCCATATCGAGTATTGCAAACTTTCATACAAATTATTTGGAACACTTGATTAATTGGAAATGATGACAATGTTCGTTGTTCTAAAATTTCATGTTTTTGGCTCCCCGCACCAATAATTGAGGAATTAATTTTTTCCAAATCTATTTTCGCAAGAGACATAGCGAATTTATGAAGATACGTTTCCACTGATAAAAAATGCACTCACTGAATTGACTTCTAGCTGATGTAGTTCTTTTGTTGACTATAATTCAACTTCTGATTAACAACGAATTCACGCACACATTTTATAAGGAATAAACCCCCCCCACCACACTGAGTGTTATCGAATAAAACATTCCAACCAATCTTGCAACACATCAAGAATCAAGGACAAATTGAAAAATCCATTTTCCAAATCTAGCAAACTTCAATCTACATGGAATGATTCTTCATAAACAAGGTCGACATGTAAGCCAGTGTGTGCCCCTCCCACTTGATTTGATTTCATAATACACATACTAGAAAAAATCAATAGTCCTATTATGCAGTGTCCAAGGTCATGCAAATCGCCTTGAATCATCGCAGAGTTGTTGAAGACTTTGAAAAAATCAATAAACCTGTGGCGTTGATGTTGACTCGAAAGCCGTGCACACCCCCCATTGATGAATCATCTCAGTGGTTAGGGTGATTGAAGAATATGAAAAGTAGACCAGTGACACTGATGCTAGTTCGAAGGTCATGCACCACACTCTCATGCATCCTGATATGAATGCGCGATCCCTTTCCCATCGACTAGCGTTACAAGGTCAACGAGAAATGAATCCCCAAGGTCATGCAAACACCACACTATCACCAGGGCACTTCAATGTCAATGATACACGACCTTCAACCTCCCCATCTCAAGGTTACTTCAAGGTTAACACATACACACATAGCCAACCCCCTTCTCAAGGTCATGGGGAGGGGGGTCAAGGTCATGGGGGGGGGATCCCTAGAAACGGCTCAAAACCACTACTGTCACCACATCATAGGATTCAGTCGATTTCAGCTTATCCATTTCAGCCTGCTTTCGAAGGCTGGTGTTGATTTTCCTATCCTTCTCCACCTTCTGCTTGATGGCATCAGACTTCTTTGCATTTCAGCAATCTCTTTATCCATTTTATACGCAACTGCAACTTTCCATCCAATTCTTCATCAATTCGATCACACTTTTGATGGTGATGTCGGCTTCAGCAATGTCGCGTTTTGCAATCTTCCTCTTCTGACTATACACTTGGGAGTGGTATGTGTGAAGCTAGCGACTCGATGGTGGGAAGTATAATTTTGAAGATGCAGCTTTTTTTCGAATTTTTCTTAGCCTTGGACGAGACGACGATGTCGAGGATATCGGCCTTGAATTGTCTAATGCAGCGGCATCTTGTTGTAGAGGTCGTGGGTGGGAAGGTCCACTGCAGCTCTTCCTTTTGTTTTGGTGGTTGGACTTGAAAATCCTGAACAATGTTGATGACAGGTGGACAGTTGTTTTTTTGATGACTTGAACATCCTCAGGGATATGAAGCACAGGTGGTGTGGAGTTGGTTGGCAATAACTGAGATGTTGAAATATTGGCTAAATCCTCGTATGATGACATCTCCTTTGCATCCATCCAAATGAAATGAGACATATCAAAATCCTCCATGTCTACCCCTTTCCGATGGTGCTTCAACACTACCATATTGATCAGTGAGTAATTTTTCCAAGATGCTTCTATTATCAGAAGTCATAATGATTATGAATTGTCTCACACGCACACACACAGATACACTACTTGTGTTGTTGAGAAGTTTAGTGATGATGATGTAGACACCTTGCGCTTTATATATGCTTTTCCACCACCCCTATTCACTCCTCCCCCTCCCTCACTTGCATAGCAAAGTATATTTGTACTTCTGCACTTATGATTTCAAGGTGACCCTGCATTTCTATCGAAAGTGTGCGTTGGATGACGACTCGAAATCATGTGATAGCAATTGAAAAAAGGAATCATGGAATATTCAATATAATCAATATTATATTTCAGACTTAATTTCAATTAAAATGTATTTGAAAGCTAGTTGTGTGGTATCAAATATCTAATCATAAATTAAATTAAACAAAAACAGTTGGATAAATTCAAATAAATTCATAAGAAGCTTGTCATTTAGATGAAGCAGTGAATGACACCCCTCACCCGAGTCATTCCATACGTTTCGACCAACAAATCAATTATACGTTCCTCCCTGCTTCACCCAATTACTCAACTCAGATAGGTTTCAGGTGTTATTACATAATATGCACGTATCAGCTAACCTGAGTTGATATAATGGTCTGCGACAAGCTCTACAGCACCAACAATCTATATCGTCCAAAGATGCAGTAGTATGCATATCAACATGTGTATAATATTCATTGTTATTCACTATGGTGCTATAATCAAATGGCACATCAAACATAAAAGTTCCACATGATTTCGAGTATTCACCTCCACAAATGATGAAGTATGACAATAGAGGTATAACTGAGGGTCGGTAGGGCGGATATATGGAGAAAACGTTCCTATACACCATCTCCGAGGTGTATTGGGATCATTATTGATGTCCATGAATGACAATTCTTCGAGAATTTCATTACGGGATGACGTATTTGGAGATATTCGGAAATGGATTGATGAACTTGAAGCTTTGCAGAGAAGTTGACAATATTGATATAGCAAATAATGTGGCGATTGCTGAAACAATATATGGTGCTAGATAACATTGAACGCGTCTCAAAAATCAATTATTTCACAAAATTCGAATGCTATCTAAACATTATTTCCATATTGCGTTCAATACATCAATACATTTTCAATCAAAAGTATGTTTTGAAATTCACAATTTTATTTTCAAACACCATTTTCTCTGTATATACTGAATAAAGAACTCATTAATATTTGCATTTATCAACCCTCACGTAAGCATCGGTATCGATTTTGGACCCTAACGGTGGTTTATATAACTGATGTATTAATTGTAATATACTGACAATAACACCCTGGTGAGTAGCTCATAGAACTAATATATTGATCGCAATACAAGGCATCATGGTTGCCATTTCAATCGACAGATGGAGCACTAAATGATATTTTTTCTTGAATACAATAACACCTGGTGAGTAGCCATAGAACTAATATATTGATCGCAATACAGTGGCATCATGGTTGCCATTTCAATCGACAGATGGAGCACTAAATGATATTTTTTCTTGAATACGAATGAAGTTATCTCGAGTACCCAATTTTTTTAAACAACTGATTTTTTGATTGTACTAAAATTAGAAAAGAAAATAAAATGAAAATATATGATCTCTGAGAAAAAATGCGAGAATATGACATTAAATAATATATTTTCTGAATAATCAAGTTATTTCGGGAATACAATTTAAATCGATACATGAAACAATAAATTATATTTTTTTTCTGAATACGAATGAAGTTATCTCGAGTACACAATTTTAACAAAAAAAAATCGATACATGGACAATACACGATCTCAATCATTATATATATTATGATCAGATAAAAAATTAATTCACTAATCTTCCAAAAAAAAGTCACAATTATGCCAAATTAGACAAAAAAAATGCAATGAAAGCAAGTGATTTTTGATTGTACTAAAAATATGAAAAGAACAGTGATACATGAAACAATAAATTATATTTTTTCCGAATAAGAGTGAAGTTATCTTGGGACCACAATTTTAACAAAAAAATCGACACATGAACAATACACGATCTCAATCATCATATATATTATGATCAATAAAAAATTAATTCACTAATCTTCCAAAAAAGTAATAATTATGCCAAATTAGACAAAAAAATGTAATGAAAGCAGTGATTTTTGATTGACTAAAAATATGAAAAGAACAATGAGTATGAAAATATATGATCTCTGAGAAAAAAATGCGAGAATATGACTTTGAATAATATATTTTCTGAATAATCAAGTTATTTCGGGAGTACAACTTTAATCGACACATGCCGAACATTACACGCTTTCCATCATCATATATTCATAGCGCATTAGATTTGAAATAAATGACCGAATTCACTAATCTTTCAAAAAGCAATATTGAATAAATGTGTAAAATCAACTTACATATATCGATGTTAAACTCGCAAGAAATAGATTGATCACTCTAACACACCGCGGCTGTTGGGCAAAATAGTATATGCTGTATGGAACACTACTCACACTATCGAACCTCGAACTAATGAAGAACTAGTGAATATTTTGAAAAATTTTTCTTATATAATCCCATATTTCGCAATCCAACGAACACCCCTCAAACCGACACACTCCTATTGAAAGACTACTTTTCCATTATTGGTAGAGTGATAGATTCCATAAGGTGTTGATACAATCCTATTCATTTAATTAACACATACAAATCCAAGGAATATTGTGGGATGACTAAACCTGATGAGCACCAATAAAATCGACACATGTCTATGCATTGAATAGATGTCGACCAACGCTCGATTCAATTGATTTTAGGGTGAGGATTCACTTATTATTGAGAAAGTTGGGGTGTTAACTCATACAAATCCAAGGAATATCGTAGGATGACTAAACCTGATGAGCACCAATAAAATCGACACGTGTCTATGCATTGAATAGATGTCGACCAACGCTCGATTCAATTGATTTTAGGGTGAGGATTCACTTATTATTGAGAAAGTTGGGATGTTTATGGAATGGTAAATGATCCACACTATCCAATCTTGCAATGTATTGTTCAATTATTTGTATACAATTTTATGTGATCGTCAACGTAGCACGAGCCAATTTTATCGTCAATTACAGTGATGTGATAACTGCGAGGGTCCTTGCAAACAATAGCAGTATTGATCGAACCATATTCACCCCAAAACATTATCGAGTGTTGAAATCATTCTTTTGAGGGTGGAATATTGGAACAATAATTGCAGTTTCGGAAATATATTTTATTTCAAACAAGTTTGATTTTTTTACAAGATTTATTTAAGTTGATATTTCTGCTTGATGTCATCCGACAGGAATGATGAAATGGTATGGAGAAATCCTTCCAGATCCAATTTGAATATTTCTTCACAGAATTGTGGTATGATGATGGCGCCTTGACTGAATTTCTCACAAAGTGTTGCACCCTTGTTGTATTTCTCGGATAAATCTGTACATCTTTGGATTTCATCTTCATCGAAGCAAACATTCAAATCATACACTGTAGCATGGAGAGCATCTTCAGCCAAAGCATTCAAATAGGAACGTAATCTCTCGATAGCTGTAGGGATGTCGACGGCTTCCACCCAATGTTGAGAGGCGTAGTGCATCCACATGTTCGAGAATTGGAAACTGAAACAAAAAAAGAATTGATAATTTATTCCATTAATATTCAAATAATTTTACTTACGTGAAAAATATGATGTTCCAAAGATATTACTCTACACTGAATGTTATTTTTTACTGGAGAAATATCTATATTCAAAATAAAATCACTATATCCTAATTAATATATAAACAATATTATCATTCAATGAAGTTGAATTCTACTAGTGGTCGGGTTCGTACACCTGCTGAAACTTGCGGGCTCTGACCTAGATACTTGATTGTATAATTACCTCCGGAAGCATTTATACAATTTAGACTATCCAAATCGAATCGATCAGAAATACTTTGGATAACCAAGATTTAAATAGAATATTGTTATCATCACGTAATGTCATGAGAATAGATCTACCAAAGCGAGTGTTACAAACAGTCATATGAATAATATTGAAAACTTGATTGATCGGAAACGATGTCATCACTCTCTGTTCTAAAATTCCAACTTTTTGGTCTCCCCCAATAATTGAAGAATTAATTTTTTCCAAATCTACTTTCGCAAGAGACATAGTGAATTAATGAATGTAGATACGTTTCCACTAATAAAAATACACTCACTGGCTTGACTTCTAATTGTTGTATTCGTAGTTCTTTTGTTGACTATAATTCAACTTCTGGTATCTCAACAACGATTTCACTCATTTTATAGGAAATAATTTCCCCACCACACACATGAGATGAGTGCTCTCGAAGATGTTTCACATATTCCACCTTGCAGAATCCCTTACCCATCGACTAGCGTTACAAGGTCAACGAGAAATGAATCCCTCTTACACACCAAGGTCATGCAAACACCCCCATTGATGAATCATCGCAGTGGTTAGGGTGCAACAAATCAATAGTCCTATTACGCAGTGTCCAAGGTCATGATGAATCATCGCAGAGTTGTCGGAGACTCTAAAAAATCAATAGACCCTGTTGGCTCGAAGGCTCATGCAAACACCCCCATTGATGAATCATCGCAGTGGTTAGGGTGCAACAAATCAATAGTCCTATTACGCAGTGTCCAAGGTCATGATGAATCATCGCAGAGTTGTCGGAGACTCTAAAAAATCAATAGACCCATGTTGGCTCGAAGGCCATGCAAACACCCCCATTGATGAATCATCGCAGTGGTTAGGGTGCAACAAATCAATAGTCCTATTACGCAGTGTCCAAGGTCATGATGAATCATCACAGAGTTGTCGGAGACTCTAAAAATCAATAGACCCGAAGGCCATGCAAACACCCCCATTGATGAATCATCGCAGTGGTTAGGGTGATTGAAGAATATGAAAAGTAAGCTGTGACGCTGATGCTAGTTCGAAGGTTATGCACCACACTCTCATGCATACTGAAATGAATGCGCGATCCCTTTCCCATCGACTAGCGTTACAAGGTCAACGAGAAATGAATCCCCAAGGTCATGCAAACACCACGCTATCTATCACCAGGGCACTTCAATGTCAATGATACACGACCTTCAGCCTCCCCATCTCAAGGTTACAGTGGGGGGGGGTCAAATCAAATGCAATGGGCTGCAATTGGGGGGGCTAGGGGGTCAAGGTCATGGGGAGGGGGGTCAAGGTCATGGGGAGGGGGGGTTTCCTGAAACCGGCTCAAAACCACTACTGTGTGTAGTTGTGCAGGTACAAACAGGTCTCCTGCATGTGATACAGCGTTCGAGATGCAGCTATGTACAGAATCGCCTCGGTCCGTGGTATGATTCAAAATACCGCAGATTTATGGACTCTATATTCCTACTTTGTACTGTACTACTGCAATAAGCAGCATAGCTGCAACAATAGAATTTTTATTTTGTCCGCCACATCCGTCTGAATATAGCGAAACGAATTGAACATTATTATTATCATAAGATTGTAGAACTCTGTAGATACATGTTGCTATTTCGCACGACCCTCGTTTGCTAATACCTTCATGCCAAGTCAAACATTTGCATGCTTTGGTAACTATGTCGTAATAGGTTAAATTATAGTTAGATAAGAGCTTTTTATAAAATATAGCACTTTCGTTGGACACTGGTAAGTGTAGAACTTGTTGTAAATCAAAACTTCTACATACGAATTTTTTGTCGATAGTAGTTCTTGTTTTGCATTCATTCTTCAATTCTCTGACCTTAATTTTTTCTGCGTTATGTTTGTCATATATGTCTTTTAGTTTCAATTTTGTATTATCATCACCATCTTTGTATGTGATACAGAGGGAACATTGGTCCTGCTTTGGTTTATGAAAACTTGAATTTTTAGATCTAAAGATAAATATTTCGGTAGGTAGTTATGCTTGGTTTCTCGCCATTAACTTCATTTTGATCTTGTAAAAATAATGAATACATTTTAGAAATGGTTAGATCGGGATGAAGGTACTCTCGTGTACTCTTAGTAGGAGATTTAGGCCGGTTCTGGCTCTTCCCCCACCACTATGACGTCACGTGTGACCTTGAATGGTTGCAGGTGTGCAATGTGGTGTGTTTGACCTTGAGATTTGTCATTGAGTTTTGACATTGGGTTTGGTCGACTTTGAGATTCGACCTTGAGATTCATAACATCAAGTTTTGACTTTGAGATTTGACCTTGAATTTTGATGTTGGGATTGTTTCGGCAACCTAAAGATTTGATCTTGATTTTTGTTTGACCTTGATTTTTGTTTGACCTTGATTTTTGTTTGACCTTGATTTTTGTTTGACCTTGACTAAAGCTGTGGTGTAGGCATACATATTCTGTGAAGTCATGACCTTCATGAATCCTTGCACTCTCCAAGCGAGGAGGGCGTTGATCCAGTGAGAGAGCTAAGAGTGAACTGCGAGTATTGATGAGTGTGTTGATGGTCAAGTGCGCAATGACCTTCACACCCCCATCTACTGGAAATGGGGTGGGGATGTCTCTTCTAAAAATGTGTGGATTCGTTGATGAGAAATCAGATGTTAGATAATATCATCAGAGTGAATACAGAGTACGAGAAGTTTCTCAATTCAGTGAGTGTATTTTTTATGAGGTGAAATAATCTATATTTGTTCATACAGTCTTACTATGTCTTTTCTTCCAAAAGTTGTGGACTTGAAGATGATCAATTCTTCAATAATTGAAAAAAGGGTGGGAGCTTTTGAACAAAGACCAATATCATCATTACCCATCGGTAAAGCTCTCAACATAATTTGTATGACGATTTGCATAACCCGATATGGGAGATCTATTCTAATGACATAACGTGATGATAAGGATACTTTATTCAAATCATGGTTGTCAAAAAGTATTTCAGATGAATTCGATGCGGACAGTGTCAGTTGCATAAATGCTTCAGATTTCAAATATACAAAAACATATTTGGGTCAGAGCATCAATACAGCCATCGAGAGATTGAACTCCTACTTGAATGCCTTGAGTCAAGATGTCCTCCATGCTACAGTCTATGATTTGAATGTTTGCTTCGATGAAGATGAAATCCAAAGATGTGCACATTTATGTCAAGGGTACAATTCTTTGTGAGGAATTCAGTCAAGGAGCCTTAAACTTGCAACAAATCTGTGAAGAAATGATCAAATTGGATCTGGAAGGATTTCTCCACACCCTTTTACCATTCCTACCTGATGACATCATCGAGAAATATCAACTATATGATGAATATGATGATGAATATTTGATATGAAATAAAACATATATTTACAAAATCTTGTTTATTTATTTTTCCATTACACATAAACATTATTGATATACTTAAAAATATTCAGATATAGTACAAAAATAAAATATTGAACATTTCAAAGTGAATTACGAACAGAGCCATCCAATGCATTGTAAGTCAAGAAGGTGTCGTGTATAATGAGTGCATAGACTTTGGTGTTGGCTCGAAATTTAGTTTTACTTGTTTCGAACTCCAGCTTGATATCCACTGTAGATGATTTTGTAGCATTCGGCTGATGTGAACAATCAATGATGAACAGGAGATTCTGTTGAAATGCCTCAAGGTCCATCAGAGGTTCACTCATATCTTCGTCATAATAACTACGTTGAAAGTCCTCATATGCATAGTAAGCTGAAGAGAATAGTTTTTTATCAAAAGTCCAGGTTCCAACGCTCATATGGGTAGACTTCAGAGTTCAAATACACTCGGATGTTATTAATGTCTGCATTTATGCATTTTGTCACAACCAGTGTTCTGTTTTCGGATGCGTTGGTACTTTGAAAACCAATAATTATGAAGCGAGGTGTTTCCAAAGTGTTGGTTGTTTTTATTGCCCATATGTCTGAAGATGTGCTACGCAATGGGGGTAATTCATAAAGATACCACATACGATAAGCCAACTTGATTTTTGAATTCAGACCACTCTTATTTATTCTACCGAATAATTTGAGCTTCTGCTTGTCATCGGGCACAGCATGTTTTATTTTCCATTCAATCTTTGTAATTTCCAAAGAGGCATCAACTTCTCCAATATATGAATCCTCGAATGAGCGAGCTATAATCAAAATCAGTTCTTGTTTTGCATTCAGAATGCTCTTTTTATAATCCTCGGCAAAACCCATCAAATATTTGAGAGGAAGTTTTCCACTGAATAAATGACTAGGTGCATCAATGATGTGTTGTTTTGTGTCGGAAAGTCCCCATGCAGTTGTCAAAAGCATGTGAGAGTGTGATTGACCAAATGAAACCATATTCTTCATTGTGGATGTTATGCCTGGTTTTCGAACAACGGCAACTTGCTCACCACCCATTTCATAGCGGATCTCATCGAAGAGGAATGCCAAAGCATTGTTGGAAAGATAGCATACTTTGTTCACTTCATTTGGTTTGAATTTTCCCTCAATGTAAATGAAACTGTCGGCATGTCCAGTATTACATCTTGATTGTTGATTGCAATTCGGATTTCATCTGAATTCTTGAACAATGGTGATCCGTACGGCTTATAGGTATGTTCGTGCAGACTTATGAGAGGATGATCGACCACTGGTTCATTGAAAATATTTCAACTTGTCACTGTTTGCTTCGAGTACCATTTTATTGTCGAATTCTGAGTCCAATAGATTTTAGAAAATTAAGATCTCTCGCTGACAATGTATGTCTTTGCCGTTCAGCATACACTTGTGGAATGACCTTCTTCCTGGTAAAACTTTTCTTTTTGACGATATTTGATGGATGACGATCTTTGTTAGGTGAAAATATTTCGTATTCACTGTTTTGTCGTTTGTTGTAGCAAAAACCCATTACATAAGCGCCTTTTATAATATATAGCACTTTCGTTGGACTTTTAGAGCTAAAGATGGAATTCCAAATTCAGTTCATTTCGCTACTTCATAAGATGTTGAGCGAAGGGACTTTGTCGCTGAGAAAGCAACATCAAACTTTTCAGGAGTTAAAGCGTCAATTAACTTGTCCACATCGGTATTTGCCTTAGTGATCTCTATTGTCAACCTTCCAAGTTGCCGCATAGATTGTCTCATTGGTTCAGTTTGAGTGCTACCATATTTTTCATAGAGAAATGCTCCATACCGTAAAATAAGGTCATCTTTGCGACATATTTCAGATATGTCATCATTTCGCAATTTGTTTGAAATATCTGAACGAAAATCTTCAGTCAGGTTGTGCCCATGAATTCCATTTAGTAGAGAGGTACTCTCAGCAGCTGGTTGTCTTGATGTTTTTAAAGATTTTAAAATATGTTTATCTTTCATGCAGACACATTAGTATTTAGGATGGTGCCAGAGATGTCTTTTCCTCATGAAAACTAGAAATTCCGGCTTTAAGCGTTTCCCTTTGAAGATGATCATTGGAGGAATCGAGTTTCCGATAGCGTTGCAGCATCCAACAATAGTAACGTTTTCCGCGTGTTTTGGGGCGACCAGGTGCACACGCTTTGTGCCTTTTTGAGTAAGGACACTCTGCTGATGATGTATAGTTAACCTACATCTTTTTTCATCCATATTAAGTTTTGAGGATTTGATTTTATGTCCAGATCATTAATGATTTGTTCCACCGTCTTGAAATAATCACCGACAATTGTTTTATTTAATGTTTGCGCTCTAGCAGGATTCATTGTCTGACCTTTTCGTTTTGCAATATTTGGATTCCGTTTAAGGAATCGGTAAAACTAATCCTTTCCCGATATTTGTCCGTCGTGCAACGGTAGTTTGTACTACGCAACACATCAATGCACATCGAATAAAGTCGCTGCAAGCCACTCAGACTCATTATTGAAATAATTTCAAAATAGGCTCCTAGTGAAAGTTAAAGAATGTTATAATACAGAATTACCCCTCAAATTTAGAAGTTGGGAATTAATCGAATATCCCACACTGAATGATTCAACACGTCACACTTGGTCTGTTGAAACTTCAACCCAATTGGAGAGTCCTCGACTATCATTATTGCTTTTCAAGATGCATGCAATGGTCAAATTTTGAAAGATATGAGTAAATTTAATCACTGCAATCTCACCAATGTACGAGTATTTTTGAATAGTGAAAGATTTCCCTATCAAGATTTAAATTTAGATTTTGATACCAATCGATTCGCATCACTATACGAAATGTTTGCAAACTTTCAAAAAAGTTATTATCACATCCAAACCAACCAACCCATATTCAATCCCAAAGAATTCAAAGACAGAGCTCCAATTATTCATATCGATTGTTCCCATCAGAAGGAAATTATTCAGAGCGGATCTGTCGTTTTGCAAATAGAATTTGAAACATCAAAACCTACGGGCAATAAATAATGTGTCTGCATATTGCCTAATATTACACGAAAAAGAATTTTATTACAATTCCTTAAATAAAATAGTGCGACAATGAGTCGTCTCACTCAGTCAGTTGATAATGTTACCTCAATACAGATGCAAGTTAGTTCAATTCATCCGCCAATTGACACAACTCAAAGCTGAAATTTAATATTTAGAGAAAAGAAAATTGGTTGAGCGAGAATTGGAAAATCTTCAAATATGAGATTAGTTATCGATTTTCAAGGCTTTGAAGTGGAAAATAACAAATTTTTAGTGAAAGAATCAGCCTGTTTCGATGGTCATCGCCGTATGAGTCATTACTTGTTCAAACCGCCATTTCCCTTCAATAATCTACCACATGACTCAAAAAAACCAGCATTGTAGCTACTGAAAAACCACCACTACATAGATTGGAATGTGGGTTTCACTCCTCTGCATCAATTTGGAAATATACAATATCTTACCCAAGGAGCAGATGCGGTGTATGTGAAAGGAAGAGAAAAATTCAACTCTATCAAGAAATATTGTAGCTGTCCGGTTCATGAATTGGATGAACATCCCCCTTTGAAAATGGAAGTGTCAATGTGTTTTTACCATAATAATAAAGATAAATGCGTATGTGCTTTATCAAATGTATACTTTTTGTACACAAATTTCATAATGAATGAGGATAAATAAATGTCTAGAGAAACAAGTTGAGACTTGTTGAAAATGAATAAATTATTTTTATTCTCCCCTCCATTAATCCACACAACATTTTTGATTATATAAAAACATAAAAAAGTATTAATGCAACCAGTATATTGAAGTATACCTCACTTTATTGCACCACTATAAGCAGCAGCAGTAGACTTTTCCAAACAAATTGAATCAAGAAGCATGTTACTGTATTCATCCATTGAAGGACCATTGTCATTTCAAACGGAGTTTGCATCAATTCAGTGAAGAAGAACTGGAAAAGATTCCTCTACAATATTTCATTAGGAGAGCTCAACCAATTGAACTCTTGTATGCGTGGCATAAATTACCGAGGGATTATCGAAATAATTTCAATTTACAAGTTCAGCTACTTTGTTTTATGCATTACAACCGACCAGATTGGCGAACTCACATAGACGGTCCACCAACATCACAATCAAGATGTCATCTATGTAAATTACCTCTTGAACAATTGTAATTGAGAAATAAAAGATTAAAGTGTTTTATTTTTGTTTTTATTTTCCAGATATTTCAAACAATGTGAGTACATTTTCATAAATAATTGTGATACCTTAGTCATCATCATCACAAAAACGATTGAATCGAGAGTGATGGTCATCATGTAAATCCATATCACATTCTAACCGTGTTTTAAGTCCAAATAACAATTCCTTGAATTCATTTTTGACACCATATGGACCTGTTTTGATATATAGCATGGAGATCACTAGTATTGTGAAACAAATGAAAATGATCCCTCGAAACACGCAACTTCATATTGATATCATTTCTTTCAAAATATATGAAAGCAATTGATAACATGATCTACCTAAAAACAAGTTTAGAGTTTTAATTTCATATCTATTAACCCATACACAATATTTAGGTTCGGGATACTCTAATTCCTAATTATAATGCACTTCGCTCTTGAGATGTAGAAATATTACGTTCATATAACATATCAACAGGAATGTGAGCATTATCGGAACTTGAACACTCTAAAATTTTCTTCCATTTATAATAACCATATTTTTTAACAATTTCTAAAGTTAAGCTCATAGGTAATGATAGTGTATTTTCTGAAGTAAAGCTCAAAGGAAATATCAACCAATTGATAAAAGGTATTATTGCTCGTATATCTTTACAAATTCTCTTAATACAAAGTTCTCTCAATTGCATATTTGATTCCTGAAACAAATACAAAATCTATGCACTATAATGACCCCAAGGAAGTGTATCGAATGACTGGGCAATTATTATTCGTTTATCGTCATGAGGACTAAGATCAATTTTCGTTTGTTCTATGCTGAATACGTTGTGAGCATAGGAACGGATACTTTGTTGTGAATTATTTTTGTTTTTAAATTCTTACATTACATTACATACTTTTTGACCCCCTTAGATGTTTTCTTTATGCCCAAATCATTCATTTCAATATCTATTCGTTTTTTGCTCATACCCTTTTTCAATAATTTTTCCCTTAAACGTTCCCTATCTTGTTGAGTGACGAGTGTTTTGAAAGCATATATCATTGAACGGAGGCCAGCAAGATGTGTAATGATTCTACCATTCGTTTCATCTTTCATTAGACCAGGGGTTTTTTTTGTTTACCAAAGGAATATTTCATTATTTTCCTCATAATCAGAGGTATCAAATTTATTGATATGTTTTTTGATTACATCTTCATAAACATCTTCACAGGTCAATTCATAAAACAAACTATGTGTCTGTGTACATTAACTTGCAATTGTCCGATCCAATTTAGGCAACATGAAATTATAATGGAACTCATACATGCAAAGTTTAGAAATGTCCAATATAGCCATGCCTATGTAAAGGGGTTTATTAAAAATCAATTCAGCTTTTTTACATTCAATCGCCATGAAATCTTCATCAAAAATTGTTCTACTATGAAAACGTGGACTAGCAATTAGATTTTCCATAACGACCCCCATAAAAATTCACTAATTTGACGACTCTATGTAGTCTAATGTTCTCCATTGTTCTCCAAAAACTGCATTATTAGCCAATTTACATTGATTTTTTTCAAAGGTACTCGTGGCTGCAGCCCTCAAACGAGTATTGAGTTCGATATACGGTCTCAACCATTCAGACTGTTTGAATTCTAACACCTTATGTATTTTAGTTAAAATCAAACCGCTTGCCAATGCTTGTTTTAAATTTCTGTAGTGTTAAATATACTCTTTTTTTATCATGTAAATCAGCTATCAACTTTGGCAATTTTGATGAAGGGGGAACGGAATAATCTGCGCAAAATGGAAAGTCTTTGTGTGAGTCATGTATATTCTTGGGATACTCTAAATCAACTTGTGAAATGTATCCCACCGATGAATCATCTGGAATCATTGTTACATCAATATTTGTATCGACCCATTTGAAACCTCCGAAAGGTAATGGTTCAGACATGGCCCAACCATATAAGTTGTTTACATCGAGATACAAAAGTGTTTTGGCAGGCTTTGAGGGGTCGTTGGGCATGTATTTATTGCTGGCTTCTGAAAATCGGTTACTACAAACCGATATTCCACTTCTAATTGCCTTTTCCACAAACATTATCATATCAACATCTTTTAAAATTTGTAATTTACATTTTGTATATTTCAACATAGCATCCCACGTATATCCTGGCATTGTAAAATACCAAGCGAGATCTAAACCATAGGTTTTCAAAGCAGTTTCCCTAAAGTTTTCCATGACATCTGCAAGTAGCAGAATATTAGTTTTCATATACAAATCGCTAAATTCTCTTGGTGTTTTCATCTTGAACGCCGACCATATATTTTGTGCATGAATGTAGTCTTCTTCGCACAACTCGTCATCACGCAATTTGTTGTAGAATATTTCAATGGATGGAAGTTGAGTATCATTTAATTTTTCCACATTATCTAAAACATCATAGGGAAATACCCCTTTCCTAGTCAAAAGTTTGAATGTTTCATCATTAAAATCTTTGAACTCTCGCTTCAAATTTCGAAGATTATCCATACACAATGTGGATACGAGTTCATCAAGACCCGCTCCCATAAATCTGAACGAATCTATAAATCTCAATTTTATTGTACTATCGCAATCATTGAGAGGGAAAGAAATGTATTTTTCTTTAATCAATGGAAGAACACTTAGAGCGCCTCGCTTGGCTAAATCTTTGATAATAAAGTGAGCATCATAATTTGACATATTATGACAAATGACTGGTACAAGTTTTTTAAACAAAAGGTTGCACTCTTGATGCGCGAAACCGCAAAATTGTCCTGTGAAATGATCATGATCTCTAACAATGACATCATTGACCTTGAACATTTTTTCACAAATGTGACAAGTTCCAAAATTTATAGATTTAAGTTTTTCAATCATTGGCACATTATTGAGTATTTTACCTTCTCCAAACTGAGCAATATTCTTTATTTCCGTAGAAAACCATTGTATACATCCTTTACCTTCATAAATATTGAAATAAGAAAAGGAATCATCATAACAACGTAATGATTTTTCAATTTTTCCTCGCTATAAAAATAATTGAGGCATCGATCACATAAATGAATTTTTCCATGATAATTGTTGACTTGACTTGATATTAGACGACACATATTTTTGATCCAACAATAGTGAAATTTCACTTTAGTATCTGTGTCATCTGGTATTGGTGCAGTGTAATCATTCAGTTTGGGAAAATAATCATTTTGAATTGATAGCAAATTAACATGACGTTCTAATTTACTTTTAGTTAACCTAACAGGTACTACAAAAAAATTAATTTTTGTCGGTACTATTTGATTCTAATGCAAAAACGTTTACAGAAATATTTTTCAATTTTTTAGATTTATTAATATGATTCAGTTTCATGGGAATTTCTAGACCTTCAGTATTTAATACAAGACTGTAATGTGGTATATCGATAATCTCCTGTGGGTCGATATAAAGCACTAACTATACTTAAAAAAAGCATGCATCATCATTTTTAATGTTGATACATGCTTTTTTTCTTAAAATTTGTAATGGTAATTCAATGAAAGATGTTCCATTACCAATTTCATATTTGGATATAGCTACTTCCAATAATATAATTTTTTGTATTGCCCAACCGCTCGATTCTTCAGAAAACTCTGAGAGTTAAGATGTAATCAATGACATGTTCACGATACCACACAACTAAATCTGTTCCTCGATCTAAAATTGCATTCGGTGTTGCAAAATATTTTTGAGTAATTACTTCCTCATTACTCGATTGTTTCACAAAATCTGCCCAAAGAGTAGTATTCACTTTAAGAGCTGTCATTTCCTTCAAAATTTTGACAATAATTTTTTTAAACATCAGAAATCCATTAGTCAAAAAGGATTTAATTTCTTTATGCTTTACATTGATGATATCACCCGTGTTCACTCTGTTATTAAAACAAGAATGTATATTTTCCCAACAAACCTTACGCTCCCGCTTTGAACCTACTCTTCCCCCCTTCACTAAACATTTTAATCGTTTCAATTGTCCAATTTTTGTTATAATTTTTTTACCTTTTTCGCCCACTTTGCGTTTCAGTTTCTTAAAAGCATCATTACACACTCTGATTATGTTGATTAATTGTCTTTATTGCATCTTTTTCACCTGAATTTTCTTTGATTGATTTAATCGTTTCATCAATTTTAGACAATGTTCCCTTGAATTCATCCATAATGTATCACTGATTATTTAAAAAAAAACTCACCTTCACAATTAATCAATTTCAAACGATGCTGCAGGTTGAGGTTTGCCCACGTCTATGTTTGTTCCCTCTGAAAATGATTGCGTGCTTTCTCTCTGAGAATAGAGATACGTATGGTTTATGTTCGGCAACTACTCTTTGTGGTAGGAACACTACGTTCTTCTCCAATTCCAGGGGGACTGTCTCTCCAAACTTTGTTTGTACCAATTTAGCTGAGTAGATTTTCTGGGGATCTCCCACAATCAAATCTTGTAATTTGATAACTGGTTTTGGAATATTTTTTTCTAAAAGAGATATGGAATTCAATGCTTTTAGATCCATCTGAAATATAAAAAACCACCCATAGAATTTTTTATTTTTATAATTCGATTTTTTGTTATGAGGTTGGAGGGTGGTTGTGGCGGTGGTGGTGGTGTGGTATATTCTTCCTTGCCTGCGCAAGCACAAAAATTCACCAATCTGAACAATTTTCACAGCCCGCGTGCTCGAAATTTAATCTACAAACATTGATTATTAATAACTTTATATGACAACTGAATTCTAAACTTACGAAAAATCAATTTCATTATCGGAAAAATCTTCCTCCGATGAATTCTACTCATATTCTTCTCTTGTATTTCTAAAAAACCAATATTTTCTTTAAACAGAATTAAAAAAAAAATAATGAAAAAACTCACCAAATTCCATTTTGTTAACTCGTCTACAAAAGGGAACATTGATAAGAAAAACAATCAAATCAAAGGAGAATACTGTTCATCAAGATTTAGGAATATTGATTGGTAGGTAGGTGGGTACGATAGAAGACATGAACATATTAATAAAATAGACTCACCTTTTGTTTTTCGTAATACACCACAATATATGAAGTTTAATACTTGATTACTTCTGAACTTTCGAACTATTTATTGCTATATATACTGTTTATATCAACCCCACATTACTATTAACAGCTTTCAGTTTCTGCATTCATTGAAAATGATCTCGACTACTCTCCTCATATGGCTGACGTAATAGATAAATCATTTGATCATTCACCACTCCTAAGCTTTTGAATTGCATACGTCCCGTTATTTATTCTACGCAATTTTGACCTTTCATCATTTTAAAAATCGTCACTCCCTATCATACATACACATTTCAGAAAACAATACATCTGCCATTGAACAATGGTTTATTTTTGGGGAAGTAAAACAATTACAACTCTTATGATGTATACAGCAAAATGATTGATGAGTGTGATCCATATGATGAACAAATTGCTAAAAATTATATATTTATTTCGATTATTAATTGGCGGGGGGGGGTGGCGACTGTGGTCGTCGTTTTTCAAATGCCCATGGTCCATTGGAATATTTTAAATGCTTATTGTCCATTGGAGAATGGCCAAATCATTTTTCGAATGTTCATTGCTCATTGTGCACTGTCAAATTATTTGGAATGCTTATTGACCATTGAAATAATATTTTGATTGTTTATTCATTGTCCATTGAAGACTACCAGATTTATGAAAAATGATGTACAGGGTCCCCACAAAATTTCTTAAAAAACCGAATTATGTATACTTAACATTTTTTCATAATTGATATAATTCATTTATCTCCAAAATGAATGCGATGCGTTCACTCAAGTGGGCTAAACTATCAAAATTTAATATATCTATCTCCAGAATAGATCATTTTTTACCAAAATACTTCAGAACTCATCCCAAATACAGGATAGTGTGGAATATACAATTTTGAATATTTTTTTTGGGGTAACGGTAAATCGACGATTTTTTTAATTATTTTTCCCAGACATTGTGATCCATAATAGATATGATGCCATAGTCAAGGCGGGCCTACTGCCGAAATTCCGCAGAATTCTTGTTGTTCCTCTACTATTCTACTCTGAGCCGTACTCGAACATTGATCTACAACAAAAATAAAACCAACAAAAAATGAATATAATTTCACAGGTAATTTTGTTTGTGAAATACGTACGAATCATCAATTATCACCACCCCCCGTTTTGTAATTGATGCTAGGAATTGAGACAAACATAATAACTTATATATAATTGTTTATTAATACTTACAATGATGTAGGTTCTCTGAAAGAATAAAAATTATTATCTTATCATTTTCCTTTTTTTTTACTCGCGCATTTGGCCGTATTAAACTCACTATAACATAATCATGAGTTAAAAAAAAATACCCCCCATTTTTTTATACCTACATTTGTTTTTTACAATAATTTTGAGTCTCGTATTCCCAAACACCCAGCGTGTCCCCACTTTCGCTCTCTGGTATTCCAGAGAGGCCCTGAATTTTACCAGAAATGTCTCGTCAATAGGGTCCATTGCACTATTAAGAAATTCACTATCACTATTACTGATGATAATTTAAAATAATTCAGTACTTACAACATCGATCGATCGAATTGAGTTTCTATATATTTTTCATAGAATAGATAAGTCTGTGGTATTAACACGCAGCGGAAGTTTGATTGCAATAATCGATTAATGCAGCTCTCATTTTTTTATAGGAGTCATCTCCAACATTGTATATGGGGAGTCTTCAAATGTATGTATGTATTTTTCTGTCTTTCTTAGCAGTGCCCATGTAACTCCACATAAATTCGTGAGTTTCACGTATTTTTCACAATGACAGGCGGCCATGTTTTTTTTTCTCGAATGATGTCGGCCATGTTTTTTTCTCGAATGATGTCGGCCATGTTTTTTTCTCGAATGATGTCGGCCATGTTTTTTTCTCGAATGAGCGGCCATGTTTTTTTACTTCAACAGACACCTTTTTTTCCCAATGACAGGCGGCCATGTTTTTTCCGATGACAGACGGCCATGTTTTTTCCGATGACAGACGGCCATGTTTTTTCTTACAAAGCGGCCATGTTTTTTCCAACGACAGGCGGCCATGTTTTTTTTCTCGAATGATGTCGGCCAAGTTTTTTTTTCTCTTGTCTCTTAACTACCAATGAGACACCCTGTATATCTTTCCGCTCTGCACACTCTTATATACAGTGCTAGTCAAAAGTCCCCTCCCCCCCTCGTATCTTTTGAATGGGTATACTTATAATAATGAAATTTGGAGGGTGGAAATAAACGGATGTAGGCTTCTCAACTGGTCATAACAGGTGACGCAATAGTCATAAATGACGTCACAAGGCCACTGTGACCAATAATTTTAAATGGGACCCTATGGCAAGTGACAGCTCGTTTGAAAGGTATTGAAAATACCTATTCAGTCATACCAATTTTGTTTGGGTTTCGGCTGATTTTGATTGATAAATTGAAGAAATACGAAAATTATAGTTTCGCATTTAATTAATAAAGATTTAAGAACCAGTTCTTATAATAAGTGTTCAAAATGTGCTCCATCTACTTCCTGGCAGTAATGCATCCTATTGCTAAACTCTTGTCGTACTCGTCCCAGTGTGTCAGCGGAAATTGCCCTACATTCTTCAACAATTCGTTGTTTCAGAATGGCAATACTGTCAGGTGCTGTAGCGTAAACCTTAGATTTCAAGTACCCCCATAGAAAAAAATCTAATGGTGTAAGGTCCGGTGACCGAGCTGGCCATTCGATCGAACCTCGTCGTCCAATCCATCTACCACGATATTCTTCATCTAGGTAACGTCTTACTGCACCGTAATAGTGTGCAGGAGCACCATCTTGTTGAAACGTTATTTCCGAATTGTCGAATTCATCTGGATTATCTTCTAGAATTTCAAGAATTAACGCCTCAATATCATTTTGTAACATCTCCAGATACAATTCACCGGTTAAGTTAGCATTGAGAAAAAGAGGCCCAACTATGTGGTTTCCCAAAATACCTGCCCAAACATTTACTTTTTCTGGAAATTGAGTATGTTTTTACACGGAAGATGTGAGGATTTGTGTCACTCCAATACCTCACATTTTGAGTGTTAACTTTTCCATTGAGAAAGAAAGTACTTTCGTCACTAAAACAAATTGTCTGTATGTAGCCTGGTTGTTGGTTCATTTTATTGGACATAGTTTCACAGAATTCTAGTCTTCGGTCGGGGTCATCATCTGAAAGTTGGTGCACCATTTTTAATTTGTATGGATGAAATTTGTTTTTAGCCAACACCCTATGTACTGTCCTTTGACTGACTTCACAGATAGACGCAACTTGGGCTGTGGAAGAAGTAGGGTTTACTACCATTTCTCCAATTATGTCAATTTTTTGTCATCACTAATTGTTGGTCGTTTGGCATCTTGAACACTACCTGATGCTTCAAACTTCCGAAGAAGCTCCCTCAAATAAACCCTCGATATAGGGCGATCGGGGTACCTCTCATTAAACAGTCGTTCCGCTGCATGGAAATTGTTTCTACATTCACCAATTATTAAGATAGCTGCTACTTTGTCGGCTACAGTACGTACCATTTTGCCTATGTAAACACTTAAACGTCTCGTTAAACAATAGCTTAGGTAAATTTTCAAGGTATAAACACTTTTGACAAGTAGAGAATTCAAAAACGTCAACCTTTTTGACAATTAACCAGAGGCGTACTTTAAAATCTTTATTAATTGAATGCGAAACTATAATTTTCGTATTTCTTCAATTTATCAATCAAAATCAGCCGAAACCCAAACAAAATTGGTATGACTGAATAGGTATTTTCAATACCTTTCAAACGAGCTGTCACTTGCCATAGGGTCCCATTTAAAATTATTGGTCACAGTGGCCTTGTGACGTCATTTATGACTATTGCGTCACCTGTTATGACCAGTTGAGAAGCCTACATCCGTTTATTTCCACCCTCCAAATTTCATTATTATAAGTATACCCGTTCAAAAGATACGAGGGGAGGGACTTTTGACTAGCACTGTTTTTTTAATATATATATATATATATATATATATATATATATATATATATATATATATATATATTATGTATATCTCTTGTCCGACAGGAGCTCCTACGAGGTGGGCCAACCCCCAAATTTTCCCATGGGCCACGGGCCACCGCTACGGGCCTACTCCCAAATTTTCCCACGTGCCAACCCCCAATTTTCCCACGGGCCAACGCCACGGTGGACCAACTCAACTGTTTCCACAGGCCAACGCCACAGTGGGCCATCCCCAAATGTTCTAAAGGGCCACGGTAGGCCAACTTAACCCAACCCAAATATTGCCGTCTGCACCACAATAGCTGGACCAACCCCCCGAATTTCGGTCTTTGAAGAAAGTTCCGGCTATGGGTCACCGGTGGAAGCGATCCGACGGTGTCTTGAAGTATGCCGTCGTCATTTTGACCTTTGACGTCTACCAACTCCGCCAGAATTCCGTCATGAGCCACTTTCACGGTGGGCCATTCATCTCCCAATTTTTCCCACGGTCCAAAGCCACGAGCCAACACACACCCGTTCACCTATGCTACGCGCCACTGTTCCAGCGACGTACGCACCTGTCTATAAATAGAATTGACCCCAGGGTCCAAAGTCCACTCTGCCCAAGTCACCCCCTTCCTGCTTCGCACTATAAAGAACATGTTTGACAAAATATTAATCTCGTTTTTTTTTGCAACTGTTACAAACTCAACTTTTCTCTCCTAACACATCTATTCATCGCGACTACTACAAAGTAACTGAAAAGGAAGAAGGCTATGTACGAATGTATGACATCCTATAGATCATTTTGAGGTGACGTCACGACAGGTCCGCCATCTTGCCGGTAGGGCATACAAAACGTTCGCGTCATTGTAAACAATACAAAAGATCGATTTTCAAAGTGTGAATAATTTGAGATGTCGGCGTTTTGTTCTGTTGTGGGGTGTTCTAAAAGGGCAGAAAGGGATCAAATTTGTTTTTTTAGAATCCCCAAAGCCTTACAAAACCGTGGAAAAATGCTGGGCGCCTTATCAAAAGAACGTCGAGAATGTTGGGTTAGGGCCTTGAAACGGGGCAATTTGAGCGATACATCCCTTAAACATGCACGAATTTGTGCAGATCATTTTGTATCAGGTAGGTAAATAATATTAATACATAAAAAATACAAAAATTATGATCCAAAATGTTTGAATTTATAGTTGAGTATGGTGTTAAACTAAACGTTTTTTGTTCAACTTTTTTGGGGGAACCAGCCAAACTGGAAGGTAGGGGTAGGCCTGATTGGGTCCTTCTGTAAATATGGGATACATTAGCAAAGTGTAAAAAGGCATGATAGATTGGTTAACCCGGGAGAACTCGCGCCTATATATCTTCTAAAACTGACTTTTCATGATAAAAACTATTTAATATTGATTCTAGTTGATTTATTCTAAATTCTAAAAACTAAACACAGGAAATACATAATTATTTGGATTTACTCATTACTTTCGTTGTTATCTACACATTTATAACAAATGTGTAGATAAAGTTGTTGTCCACTGTGGTTTTTGGCTATTCTTTCTAACTGCACAGAAACCACATCTTGGTTTACCTTCAGAATTTTGAGATGTTGAAGGTTTCGGGTTATTATGTGGTTCTATATTTGCAATGATTGACACTTTAATCTGTTGTAGTAGGCATGTGTGTCACCTTTTATAGGGGAGACCCGGGCAAAGCGGCCACTCTAAGGGAATTTTATTTATATCTTTTTCAAATGTTAATTTGTAGAAACAATATTATATGTATATCTAGCCTATCAAGTCACCTATCTATTGGTATAAAGGTGTAGTACTATAAGTAACCCCTTGTATTTATTAATTTTTCTTAAACTCTACCAAATGGCCACTTTGCCCACACGGCTAGGGCAAAGTGGCCACTTTGGTCACTTTGCCCGGGATTGTTGTAATGAACAGTAAACGGATTTATATCAATATTAGAAATGTATAACAATGTAATTAGGCAAATAATATGGAAATGGCACAAAAAAGACACTACATTATTGAATGAAAAAATTAAATTTGACTACATACTTGGCCATATAATATAAAAAAACTTTTTAACAAAAAATTAAACTGACGAAATACGGAACTGAAAAGTAAAAAATAAAATAAACCTTAGTCTCAGTAACTAAGCTCCTAAACTAATGTAAGTAACTTATTGTGAGTCGGCGCCAAACAAACAAGCAAATGAATTAAAGTATTCAGTAAATGTACACACACGCTCGTGAACGTAACTTTTGACCAGGGCCGCAATGAGGACAAAATGTTATTGCAATGTAGTTTTAATGCATTTAAATTATGACTTTTAGAGATATAAATTTGCAATACCTTAACCTTCCGATAGTCGCGCCAAATCTTTGAACGTGAGTAGTCGCGTCGGTCTCACAGACAAGTACAAGGTAATTCCCCCAAATAAATTCCGGATCGTACTTTTCAAAAAATACATATGGGGACGTTTCAACAACATGATTAATGAACAAGAAAAAAAAGATTAAGTACATTTTGCTAATTTCTCCAAATATACCACAGGATCTTAAAAAAGGTTTTTTTTCAATACTGCATTTCATTGATTTGTATACAAAAAACAAAAACTGGAAGTAATACAAAGAGGGTAAAAAACAAAAACATAAATCTATTACAATAAAAAAATGCTAAAAAAATATAATCAAACTTCTAAAAGGGCATTTTTTCGGCACTCTTGATAAACGCCAATAATATGCTCTAAACACATGTATTTATTGCACTTATGACATTGAAATCGGGTTTTGCGAATTTTTTTTTCGAAGTACAGTAGGCACATCTTCCTACTGAGGCATTCTGTGGAACATCAGGTTCGCTATTCGACCCAGAATGTTCTTGTTAGTCTCGACCTTAGGCTTCGAGGAATATTGCTCATAGCGGCACGCACTTGCAAATGGGGCTTGACTAAATCATTGGCCAATTGTTTCAGAAACGACCTTCTCAAAAAATTTTTACCAGGGTTATTTGAAGCATAGATCACTTGTGAATTGATGCCAGCTATGTTCAAGAAATTGTAGAAAAGTACCATGGGGCATCTGCGCGTGTTTCTGGCACAGTTGTAGCTTGCAGACAGTTTATCCACTGTATCTACACCTCCTTTAATTTTATTGTAGTCAATAATCATGACTAGTTTATTCGCATCTGTTCCTGTATCTATTTCATCTTTATCATGCATACTGGAAAGCAACAGCACATTTTTTATTTTTTTTTGGGAATATAGGATACAAGGGTGCATTCTTTCGAAAACCCAAACATGCTGGTATGTTCCGGCCGCGCAGCTGGTTTAGAAAACTCTAATGGCAATTCTCTCTTGTTTTTCCGGATGGTTTCAATAACTGTGAGTTTATGGTCATGTAGCTTCTTCTCAAAAAATTTTTACCAGGGTTATTTGAAGCATAGATCACTTGTGAATTGATGCCAGCTATGTTCAAGAAATTGTAGAAAAGTACCATGGGGCATCTGCGCGTGTTTCTGGCACAGTTGTAGCTTGCAGACAGTTTATCCACTGTATCTACACCTCCTTTAATTTTATTGTAGTCAATAATCATGACTAGTTTATTCGCATCTGTTCCTGTATCTATTTCATC
>JAFIRS010005591.1:0-53491 GCA_018342105.1 Gonioctena quinquepunctata
GAATGTTTTAATAACTTGAGTTTTTTAAACGTTGTATAACATTGGACCCAAGAACTCAATAGAACGTTGTCGTATTTTTTTTCACATTTTGGTACTTGGAATTTCACTTCTCTTCTTCCCGTGTGGTGACCATGTTCAATCCGGTCTATCTTAATTTTTTGTTGGTTGATGCTTAGTAATGTTTTGAGACAAAATAGTTGCTTGGGATAAAAAATTTGGCTTTCTTTATATAGTGCGTCACTAGACTAGGTCAGTTCTTTGTTATATATTATTCTGATGATCCACTTCTGCAATATGACAATGTTAACTAGATGGCAGTCATTCATACCTCCCCAACCGAGAATACCATATGAGAGTTGAGACTGAATGAGAGAGTGATATAAATGGTCTTCAAGTGATGTATATTCAAGAATTCCCTCAGATATTTGAATCGTGAAAGAAATCCTCTCAATTTATTACAGATATTATTCGCTTGCATGTCCCAACGTAAGTGCCTATCTATAATAATTCCTGAATATTTTACTGACTCTTCAAGTATCATGGTATCCTGCTCCTAGGTTTGGTAAATTATTCGTATATGACGTAAACGGGAGATATTTGTTTTTTTCTATGTTAAGAGTCAGTTTATTGCATCTGAGCCAATCTTTTATTTTTTTCAAATCCGATTCAACTTTAGTTTTGAAATCATTCCAGTTGTTAGATTCGTAAAATATTGCGGTGTCATCAGCAAAACTTAGAATCGAACCTTATATGTCCATTGATAATAAGCTATTTATATAGAGCGTGAACAATAATGGCCCACGTAACGTTCCCTGTGGCACTCCATAAGTAATTTATCTCATTTTGCTGATGAGATCGTCAACACATACTTGTTGTTGTCGGTTCGAGAGATAATAATAGTCTTTATTTCTGTTTAAAAGTTACATTGTATGGAAATTGTCAATAACTGAACCTAAAAGTAAAATACAGGAAAACACATTAAGTTAGAAAAACTAACAGAAGTTACATTTAAAATTCCGACAGTGAATAAAAACAGTTTTGCAATAAAAATAATATCAAATCTTTCTTCAATAATGATATATTTTTGAAATTTTAAATATCTGTAGGCAAGCTATTCAATATAATTGAGGGCATACCATATCAACTTTTGCAAATGGAATATACACGAAGGGGTATACATTTTTCCAGGGAAATAAAAGCTTAAAAAAAATGAAACGGTATCCAATGGATAAACCATGTGAAAAGCCGTGAGATGCATGGAAATATTAACTCACTTAGGTTCAGTGAAGAACTTGTCCGTGAGTATACCTCTTATAGCTCTAGTAAATTAAAGGAATTTCTTCTGATGCCATACCTTCGAAGTTTCTTCAATAGATTTTCACTTATAATACCACAAGAGCTTCAAAATTATCGGGTATTTCCCGATAGGTTCGTTGCAAACAAATGAAGGAGTCAAGTTTTTCAGGTTAAAAAATCACGAGCGCGAAGCGCGAGTGATTTTTCCTGACAAACTTGACGACTTTATTTGTTTGCAGGGAACCTTGAGGGAAATGCCAGATAATTTTGAAGCTCGTGTGGTATTCGGGGGATTATTTTTCCGTCCCTCGTTTCAGCACTCAATGTGTATTCCCTCTCAGTACAAAAAGTAGTAAATTGGTTCCAAACTGTTTTTTTTGCCTTCTCCGTATTAATGGGAACATTTGCTTTGACTTTTTTATCGATGGTGGACAGAGAACAAACTCCAAATCGACTCATTTTCATGCAAAATCTCCAATTGTCACAATTGAATTCAACCTGTCAGTTTGAAGTGTGGTTAATTTGACTGGATCATGTTTTGTTTTTTATATATAGCAACTACCAGAGAAAATTTTCAAAAAATTATCACTTATAATACCACAAGAGCTTCAAAATTATCGGGTATTTCCCGATAGGTTCGTTGCAAACAAATGAAGGAGTCAAGTTTTTCAGGTTAAAAAATCACGAGCGCGAAGCGCGAGTGATTTTTCCTGACAAACTTGACGACTTTATTTGTTTGCAGGGAACCTTGAGGGAAATGCCAGATAATTTTGAAGCTCGTGTGGTATTCGGGGGATTATTTTTCCGTCCCTCGTTTCAGCACTCAATGTGTATTCCCTCTCAGTACAAAAAGTAGTAAATTGGTTCCAAACTGTTTTTTTTGCCTTCTCCGTATTAATGGGAACATTTCCTTTGACTTTTTTATCGATGGTGGACAGAGAACAAACTCCAAATCGACTCATTTTCATGCAAAATCTCCAATTGTCACAATTGAATTCAACCTGTCAGTTTGAAGTGTGGTTAATTTGACTGGATCATGTTTTGTTTTTTATATATAGCAACTACCAGAGAAAATTTTCAAAAAATTATCAGTATAATACCATGTAGGTTGTACCACGTGACGTCGAATGGTGCAATTCTATTGGTCGATATTTGGGTCGGAAAAATAATCACTTATAATACCACAAGAGCTTCAAAATTATCGGGTATTTCCCGATAGGTTCGTTGCAAACAAATGAAGGAGTCAAGTTTTTCAGGTTAAAAAATCACGAGCGCGAAGCGCGAGTGATTTTTCCTGACAAACTTGACGACTTTATTTGTTTGCAGGGAACCTTGCGATAGTATAAGCTTTGTTGTTGGCATACAATTTGTTTCCCTTCATAAATGAGTGATCTAAGGGATTTTGTCGTGCACTATTTAAGAATTCTTTCAAAATTTTTTGTTCGCTTTTCTGTTTGAAGGTTAGGTCGTGTGAATTTGCAATACCCGTGCCTTTCAATTTTCTGCTCTGTTTCAAGATTTCTCCTTTTTTTAGATAAGATACAAATTCAATTTCAACAGGGGGTTTTTCAGATTTATTGAGGCGGTATAAATTATTCAGAATGTTGAAATAAATAAAAATTCAAACTGAAAAAAAAGGAAATAACAATATTTTTTCAGATCGTCGAACTCTAATCGACTCCGTGTTCAGTTTTCAATCACCAATCAGTGTAGAGGAAAATATTCACGAAGTCACTTTTCGATGCGTCGCTTGTGTAAAGCAAGGGATTAAACATTGCTCACTGGGGGACACTAGATAAATGTATTTTTTGTTAGAAAGAGATCTTTCAACTATGAATTAATTATGTAACGTTTTGCAAAGCATTCACTTCACCAAGCTCAAAGGCAGATGGGAATCGTGGAGTTTATGTATTTAACCCCAGTTCATAGATAAAAGCGCACTTGTTGTTATCCAGCTTTCAGACGGCATTTTCCACCAGCCTCAGGACAGGAAAGTTCAGTGTTATGAGCCCTCCTAAAACCAAACTTTGGTTTGATGGAATATTCATGTCTTGTTCTTCCTTTTCTAGTCTGTGTAGTACAAATTCCTCGGCTTTTTAACTGAACTACAAAGCGATCGCTTGATAGTTCTGAGGGACAGACGGTTTCTGTTCCGTTTATCTTCGAGAGAATTCCTGAAGGCGCAGAGAGCTGTTATCTCTTGTAGTTGGAGATTCCATCAATCCCATTCGCTTTTTTAGGAATATTACTAAATAAGCTGTACGGTCTTTCTCCAAAGAATTTTGCGAATCTGGTACCGCAGTGCCTCGATCATCTTCTGGATCTCCATTCAGCTGAACTGTCATTCCACTGCATCAGGCTTATGCTCTGGGGAGTAGAGGCGGCATACTCCGTTCTCACAATTCATTGAAGCCAATCTGTTTGTTTTTCATAATTTTTGAAATATCCTACATTTCTTTGTTGTTTTGAATGTTTTCTGATTTTGGCCAACTTAATTTCTAAATGGTACGTTTGATCTCCCTGTTGGTTGGCACGGGCTGTCTCCAGGGAATCTGTAACTTTGATAAGCTCTATTGCATTCTTTCATTACATTTTTCATTCCTCAACGAAAATGTATGGATTTTTGAGCGGGCCCTGTTCCCTGACAGTCTCAATTTACGAATTTAAAAAATTTAAGTAAGCATACAGACATACAAAGTTTTTATTGTTATAATTCGTTTGATTTACAATCAGTATTAGGAAGTTTCGTGGAAAGGTTTTCAGGTAATGATCTTCTGCGATTATAAACGAGATTAATCGTATAAAGAAGACATTTTGTGGCAGCATTTTGCAACAATATTTCTTCATTAGCAGTATATGTTTTCTGGTTTCTTGAATATATACGTCCTGGCAATATAAACTGAGACCTGGAAAACCTGCTGCAGCTGTTTGCTGAAAATATCATTGCTATGAAAAGTTCAAGAATAATTTGGGAATAGGTCAGTTGCACTAAAAAAAATGTCATAATTAGTAAAATGTGTCGACAATTTCTAGTGTTTTCTCTGTTTTTAGAAGTTATTTCAAAAAGGAAGGACTGAATAAAGTTCCGTAGGTTTTTTTTTGTAACGTAACAATTTTTTTTTCTCATAACATCTTCCGTATTTTCAAATATCACTTTCTATTTGTCCCTATGAGGCATGAGAATAGACAAGTGACTGTCAACCTTGAAATCATTGAAACGCAAATTAAAATTACTTGAATTATTTTCATATAAAGTTACATAGTAAGGAACCTGTAGCACAGAACACCTAACCTCCAAAACATAATTTCTTTGCACTTGGCTTGTTTCTAATCAATCTCATTTCCTTTATTGCGCGGCGTCAGGTATTGCCTTGTTGAGTGTTTGACATTTGTGAATCCATTAATAGCCGATGAATTTCCAGAAATCAATAGAAAATTAAATTTACCACGGAGAAATGACATTGTACAAGCAAAGCATCAAGTTGAAGTCACGGAAATTGAACCTGAAAAGACCAAAGGGACGTTCCATCGTAGGTTACATGTTCTGAGCCTGTAGGTTGCATAGACCCATAATATATCGAAATTTGGATTACATCGAACTCTCAATATTGCTTCCTGATACATCCTTAAAGACGGTATGCAGTTGTTGCATACCAACGTATCGCATCTCCGTACCGTACCATTAAAGTTCACGCACGCCGAGCAAATGTGTACGCTTAGATCTATCAATAGAGATTTTTTCGTGACAAAAATGCTACCAGGAATCCGACTGCGCCATCATACGAAAAACGATCCGTAGTTATCCTGTTATGTTTCCTACTCGCAAGTATCATTGTTAAATTTGTTATATACATTCAAATGAAAAAATCTGCTTTTTCTTTGTTTTTTTCTTGTAACATGAGAACTAGTGATTGATCTGTACTTTGTGTGTGAAGAATTGAGGTGCTGTCGGATCCTTAGTTTTGGCATAATTGCAATCTGAATTTTTAACGCACTTTATTGCAGCAGACCTGGATGCTCCACAAATGGTCCGATTTCAATTTTTCTGAAAGAGTTTGCGTTTAAATGCTGCAGAATAGGTGAGAAATACTTGCAAACATGACCGAAAACCGGCGAGTGCACGAAAGCGGCTCAGGAGAGGTGGTAGAGCATAGCTGATATAACGTCAAATGATCTTCGTTTTTCATGATGGGGATGTATGTATTCATTAAAAGAAATATTAGTTTCATATCACTCCATTCGTCTACGAAACAGTTGATTTTAATTAATTATAAATGATTATAATTTATTTATATGGTACAGTGTAGATATAACAATTTTACCTCAATCACAGCCTTCCTTGTTGAGACGGATCGGATTTTCTTGGTATACGGTTTACGCAGATCTATGAAGAGTTTGTACTAAAACAAGTCCAAGAAATTAAGATCTAAATGTTGTGGGGAGGTATTGGAATATTGCTTTCCATTTTTTGAGTTACGCCCAGCTTATGTCATTATTATTACACACGTTTTGTTTTTTTTTATATAATTTTAATTTGTGTACCAGAGTCCATAATGAAATACGTATTTATTATATATGTATTTTGGGTGGGTGTGGAGAGAAAATATGTTTGGCTCACATCTGAGGCGTGATTTTAGAAATTATTCCCAATTATCGGGTGCATGCCAGCAAAACTATATATATTTGAATGTGCTAATTAAGCCCTTTCATTTGATACCCAACACAGCATCATTTATTTTCAGTTCATGACTTTATGTCCGCTAGAGGTCGCCAAATTCAATTTAATGTAACGTTTTATAGCCTATAACCAGCGGACGATCAAGACGCTTCCAACCATACCTCATTTGTCAAATTATGATAAGTAGTTTAGAAGTAATGAGGGAACAGATGAACATACATACATTCATACCCTCCTTTTTGCTTCGCCGTAGTCGGCTTAAAAATATTGGTTGAAATACCACCATATGCGTTGAAATGGTTGTGGAACAGTGCTTTGGTGGAGAAAATATCCATAATCCTTTGAGAAAAAATAATATGCCAAATGAAAGTGTTTTTCTTAAGTTATGGCAGATATCACCCTGTACATTCACATGACTTGGCTTATGAACATTTGAGGTGCCCTGAAAAATAATCTGATGTTGTTTTCCAAATTGAATCAAATCCCAGTATGACTTGAAAAATTTCTATTTTATATTCTATCATGGAAATTTTTTTGCCTATTCAAGAAGTGGATGATTTTGAGTTTTCAGAAAATGTCAGTTATCTGTTCCATGAATACCCAATAAAAAATATATTGGGGGTAGTGGAGTATAAATCTAAATGTTCGTGTATGAGTATTCTGTACAATATTGCCAATCGTAATTTCGCAATTGAAGAGGAATACTGGAGTTTTGAAAAATACATCTGGATCTCTTTTTTTTAGTTTATTTGTTTTTATTTTCACCTACCATCTAAACGAAACTGGAACGAGTTGTTAGTCTAGGATAAAACAGTTTTTGATAGTGTTAGAGGGTAACTGCTATAAACTGCTATTCAAAAGTTGATGATGTGAGGATAACTTCACTTCACTTTTCTATCAGCAAGAGGACTGCACTTTTTGATTTAAACATTCATATTTTAAAAGTATTCATTTTCACTATGTTGTTACATAATTTCTGAAGGTTCTTCCAAAAGATATATCAAGAAGGAAAATGAAAGTAGCCGAATAATTGTTAATACACGTAAACTTTGTTTTTTTCTTCAAATATCTTTAACTCAGCGGCATTTATATATCATACCAAAGCGCGATTTACTCAGGATTACATGCTCTACAATAGTGCCTATTGCGGCGTAGCTGTAATCTGCACCTGTAAGATTGTACGGGTCACTAAATCTGATTTTTGTAGAAAATTCTTATTTTTTTGACGTTACTTCATAAATGACAGGATTTATGGAAAAAATTAAATAACAAACTTTCAGGAAATTCAATTTTCTACAAATAAAGTCCTATAAACCGAATCGCTAAGATTGATATTTCTCGAGATATAAAGCGTTAACTGCCGTAATATGAAAAGTCTGACTCGATAATTCTCAAGGTCCTCGTATATTATGTGTTTTTCACTATATTTTTACCAAGTATATCTTTTTGTCGAAAAACCCCTGATAAATAAGTTTTTCATATGGTGCATACCTTGAGGATGACACTGTATATATATATATATATATATATTTATATTTATATTTATATATATATATATATTTATCTTTTTTCCTAAATTATCAATATAAAATGATGGATTCTGAGAAAACAATGAATTTCATTCGACCCGCTTTTTCAATCCAAATCTCGGAAACTATGAAACTTATTCCTTCTACTAGGAACATAATTTATTGACATTTTGTTGTCACTGTCAAGTTGAACAACTCAACTTCTCTGTTGACATGATCATTCAATTTCCAAAAATGCCCGCGGTATTGTTCTGAATATTTCCATGAGGTTCGTCGAATGTGTATTGTCAGTAGCCTTTTTTTGTCTCTTAATTATCTCTGCTGAGTCCAAAAATAGAATAATAGGAGGCTCCCAATGTATGGAAAGTAAGTCTTACATATCCTTACGTGCAGACAAACAACATTTCTGTGGCGGGTCATTGATAAGTGAATACTGGGTGCTTACTGCAGCTCATTGCGAGCGGGGATACGACGCCATTGCCTGGGCCGGACTCGTGGATGAATGGTCATATTCAGATTCCTCTTCGTCCAGAGTATCGAAAACAATTCTTCACCCTGAATACGAACCGCATCCCATCAGGAACGACATAGCATTGATGAAACTCGCATCACCTATTCTGGAAAAAAACCACATCACCTTCGCTTTACTACCAATAAAAGTACAAGATGACCTTTTCGACTGTACAGATGCGTTAGTAATGGGGTTTGGGGACCTGTAACCTTAAGGGGCCATGTCACCGGTCTTGAATTGCGCTGAGATAAAAACTATATCTTTCAAAGAATGTTTAAGTATTTACGGACCTGTCATTACTAAGAACGTTATGTGTATTCTCGATGTGAACAAAAATGTCGAAAAGGGTGATTCGGGAGGGCCTTCGCTATGCGGTGATGTCCAATATGGCATAGCTAGTTGGACGGATATTGATAAAAGCGGACACCCGGGAGTGTACACGAGAGTCGATAAATATTTGGACTTTATCCATAGGACCATGAACAGTGCTTGGTCGAAGGGAACATTCTGTGAATGGTTTGTGTTTGTCGAGATTATTTGGTACTTGATATAATGATTGATAAATTTGGAAATTGGTGAAATCTTTTTTCATGTTTACACAAAAAATTATAAAAATGTCCAATATACCGTGTATTGTTTATCAATCTCAGCTCCTGATGTTGTAGTTGGAAGAATCCGAGTGCGAGTTGAACGGCACCTCTCACGCCGGAATGAAACATTGACTCGGTTAGCAGCTCGTGAAAATGCTGAGCTGTAGAAATTGGTGAAATCTTTTTTCATGTTTACACAAAAAATTATAAAAATGTCCAATATACCGTGTATTGTTTATCAATCTCAGCTCCTGATGTTGTAGTTGGAAGAATCCGAGTGCGAGGTGAACGGCACTCGGGGTCGTAGCAGCTCGTGAAAATGCTGAGCTGTATGAAAGTTTTCTTCAAGGTTAATTATGATATACACTGCAACAATTTTTTTAATTATTGGCTCGTTAATCGTATAATTTAATCTTTGGAAGTGTTAGGACTGGGGGGAGGAAAGTATTGAGGATATATGTAAGAAACATATTGTGATTTTTTCAATTTTATATTCAAGAAAGTTAATAACAAATCTTTATGATGGCTCGGAATCGAGAAAATAATCTAGAGATTTATTTTAAATATAATAAAGTCCAGTAATCGACTGTGGAATAGAAAATGACTCCATTCAGTATCTTTATCATATTTGCCAACAGAGATCTTGTGCTGCTGGAATTTTAGTTATGATTTTATTAATGAATAATAACGAGGTCTCTGCACATCAAATATGAAATACAAAATTAGTTAGAATTTCTTGGAAGAACAAAGGTTTGCTAAATAAAACCCATACACCTTATATCTCGAAAACTATTCGATCGATTTTTTGGGCCCATAAATAATCAAAATATACAACGTGTATGTATGTTTTACATTTTTATTTTGTCAAGTATCTGTGGACACAAAAAATCGGTTGACTATTTCCGAGATACAAGGTGTTGGAGCTAAAAATGTATAGTTCTCTTTATTTTTGTAACAATTCGGGAAAATATAGAGTGGTTAATTTTTTCGTGGATATTTTACCTCAATGATGATGGAATGTCATCTAAATTCTAAATCAAATATTCGAAAACATTGTTCTGTACATCATAACAGAGTAATAAAAAAATTGAATATTTTAATAATGTACTCCACAATGAAATTCTGAAGTATACCGAATATTAAGCTATCTGATCAGAAGTCAATCACATTTCGATTTTTACGAAATATACTAAGAAAATGTAAAATGTGACTGGAAAACTCCAAGCCATCTACTATAACTTCAAATAATATAAATAATAATTGGAGAGGCAGAAGTTTTTGAAAGTTTTTTTTTAAGTTGGCTACTGTGCGAGACATATTAGAAAGGAGCGAATATAGGAATCGACCCTAAATCCATTCCACTAACCACTCGAGAACAAAATTCGGATGTCAAATTCGAAGATAAACTCTGGTATAGTTGAACCATTTTCAATTGCAGAAGCTGTTTCTATAGGGAGCAAATCAATGCAATCATGTGCGAAGAAACGGAACGAAAAATAATGCAAACATTTTCCGTCGGCGAACGGTAGATCAAAAGATGATCAAAAGAGCCGATAGTCAAAGTGGGTTTGAGTGCCAGCTGTTTGAGTGACAGCAATCCAATGATAATGCTTGTAGTCTATATGTTCAGACTAATAAATCACCAGTTTCAGGAGGTCTGAGTAAATGAAAGCCAGTAGCGTCTCTAGTCTGGGATTGAAATAGGTTTTGAAATATTCTTCAGTTGTGAAATTGCACAAGTTGAAATTCGTAGAGGCAAAATGCTTGGGAGGAAATGCAAAAAAATGCGTTAAAATCCTCTTGCATGAATGATATTAAATGAGAATATTTACCGAATCACATTTATAACTGGATAGAATTACCAGAATTCTTGGATAGAATTACCAGAATTCTTGTTATATTATAATTTCCAACGGAGAAAGTTGCAGCAATTATTTTCGATCCAAAATCGAAGGAATCGTGTTCGAATAATTACCGTTTCAAAATGCTCCGTTTCAAAATGCTCCGTTTAACAGATTCATTCATTCACAATGATCATTCACTGTTCTTGAACTCACCCAAATACCTGAAATATATATGAATATTTCACTCTATCTGTATCTGGAACCGATTAAAAAAAAAGGTTTGAACCCGAGCCTATTGCGTGAGGGACTATCATGCTAACCACTGCTCTACGAGGACTTTTATTGATATACCAAAAATTACACAATTAAATTATTAATTGCCTTACTTGAAAAACTGAAGCTTTCTAACATGCTGCTATATTTGAATTCAGATATCAAATAATTGTATATAGTGAGTTCAAAATCGCTTATTCCTTCAATTTTGCATTTCCTATCTCCCTATATAGGAATTGAATGCGTTGACATTCAATTCTGACAGGACCAAGTGTAGTTGTCACACAGTCTCGTATATAATAGAAAGAGACAGAGAAAGAGAGAGAGAGAGAGAGAGATAAAGAGAGAAAGTCGCATAGAGGGGACTTAACGCTTTTTTCTTACGTGACGATTCCTACTGCAAGCCGCGTAAAGGAACTTCGTTCCAAAAATACGCGTTGACTTGAGAACCTCCTCCTTTTTTTCATTGGTTGAGAATGATGGATGAGGAGGGAAGGGATTTGTATTGAACCTTCATTTGAGAGAAAAATTAGTACATGACAATATATCAATCATTTCGATATGAAGGAAATATGAACCGAGGGATTATCCGAGGGCTCTATAGAAGTCATTTATCCGCCCCGCTTTTTCAATCCAAATTTCGAAAACTATAAACATATTCCTTTCACTAGCACCATAATTAAATGACATTTCGTTGTCACTGTCATGTGACAACTCAACTCCTTTGTTGACATAATAATTCAATTTCCAAGAATGCCGCGATATTGTTCTTATTTCCATGAGGTGGATCGAATTTGTATCATCAGTAGTATTTTTTTGTCTCCTGATTACCTCTGCTGAAACCAAAAATAGAATAATAGGAGGCTCCCAATGTAAGGAAAGTTACTCTTCTCACGTATCATTACGTTATAGATACAACCAACACTACTGTGGCGGGTCATTGTTAAGTGAGTACTGGGTGCTTACTGCAGCTCATTGCAAGAAGAGAAACGTCTATGCCTTGGTCGGCCTCGTGGATGAATCGTTAGAACCTGATTTCTCTTGGTCCAGAGTATCGAAAACAATTCCTCACCCTGAATTCGAAATGGCGACCCTCACAAATGATATAGCCTTGATGAAACTCTTATGGCCTATTCTGGAAAAGAACCACACCACTTACGCTTAACTACCAATGAAAGTACAAGATGACCTTATCGCAAACTGTACAGATGCGTTAGTAATGGGGTTTGGGAGGACCGATCCCACCATAAGGAGTCATTGTCGACGGTCTTGAATTGCGTTGAGTTAAAAACTATAAAGCCGGGATCCAACGGCGCGTGGAGTGGCAATCCTGGGTTGAGGGTTGAGTGTCAAGGTTGGCGCGTCGAATGTGTCGGGCCGTTCCCTCGGCGCATGTAGGATCGCGGTTCCAGACGTGGACACACAACGGTTGTAGTCTGTTTTAAGCCAGCAGTGTTGGCGTTGAAAATTTAAATAATTTTGTTTAATTGCAATCACTTAGTTGCTCTTCAATTCGCTTCCAGTTATCATGAATTAAATTCCTGTTTTTATGGTTTGGATCCCGTGGGTTCCAAATAATCGGCTCGGATTCATGAAGGGATGAAAATTCCACTTCGTTCGACCACTCCATGGTGAAAGTTACCACGGTGGTACTGACAGTACCACGCTCCTAGCCGCGTCGTTGGAGCAGTATACACGTGTAGAGCGCCATCGTCCGAGATCCTTTGAACCGTGTTCATTCACCGACAGTCGACGGGACTCACCGCGCCAACCGAAGATCGCCAAGCCTGCCCTATCCGACGGCGCGTGAACTGCCAAGTTTGGCTCGAGGAGTACCACTCCACGCGCCGTTGGATCCCGGCTTAACTCATGAAGTATGTTTCGAATTTTACGGAATTTGGAGCATTTCTAAGAACGTTATGTGTACCCCTCGATGAGAACAAAGATGCCTGCCAGGGTGATTCGGGAGGGCCTTTGCTGTGTGGTAATGTCCAATATGGCATAGGGATTTCTTGTAACAGAGGATACCCGGGAGTGTACACGAGAGTCGATAAATATTTGGACTTTATCCTGAGGACCATGAACAGCGCTTGGTCGAAGGGGGATTCTGTGAATGGTTTGTGTTTGTCGAGATAATTTCGTACTTAATATAATGATTGATAAATTTCGAGTGAAATTGGTCTACATTTTTTTTTCATGTCTTCATCAAAAGTTATGAAAATATCCAGATTATCATGTAGTGTTCATCAGGCCCAGCTCCTGATTTTGTAGTTGGAAAAATCCGAGTGCGAATTGATCCGTATCTCTCATGCCGCAATAAAACATTGGCTCAATTAGCAGCTCATGGAAATGCTGCGCACTAGGAATTTGTCTATAGTTTTCCTTTAAGGTTTTATACACTAGTACATTGTTCATCGTATATACATATATATTTATAAATATATATATATATATATATATATATATATATGTATATATATATATATATATATATATATATATATATATATATATATATATATATATATATATATATATATATATATATATATATATGAAGTTGTGAAGGTTAGACGACTGTCTAAGTTAAAGAAGAATCCTTTTTAAATTCGGGTATGCAGTCAACAGGGGTATGGAAAAAAAAAGTGTACTCTTTTTTCTATTCAAGCTTTCGAGTCATTTATTGTCTCTTCATCAGGAACTCTACAATGAATTAAATTGAAATTATAATCTTTGAAAACCAAATAGGCATGTGTACTTACAAAAGTGAGGTTAAAATCCCTTTCACTTGCAGAATTTATAAAATACCATGTCACAACAGACAACACTCTTGGTAAAGTCATATATAGTTAAAACTTTGATCAAAATTGATCAAGATTACTTAAACATAAGTGTATAAACATTTTAAAATTCCAAATGGGCTCTTATGGAGGACATGTTGGATTCAAGAGGCAGTGGTGACAAATGAAAAATGGATGATTATTGAATTAAATGAAGTTGACACTTGACCGGTAAGAAAAATAGATCTACGACCTGTTGCCAACATACAATGCGATGAAAAATAAAATCACCAAACAATTGCAAGGTACCAACTTATGTTAATTGAAACAATTTAGGTAAGTCTCATAAGGAGACTGCCAGAGATTAAAGAGAAATGGATGATTATTAAAGTAAATGAAGTTGACAATTGACAAATATGAAAAATAGATCTACGACCTGTTGCCAACATACAATGCGATGAAAAATAATATCACCAACCAATTACATGGTACCAACTTATGTTAATTGACACGCTTTAGGTAAGTCTCATAAGGAGACTGCCAGAGAAAATATGAGTTTTTTAACAATTAAAAAAATATATAACAAAATTTTGTTACTAATATACTCACATTGTCATACAATTCAAATAATAATTATTTTGTTAAAGACTCCTTCGAATTTTGCTCTTTCATAAATGAGTTTCAACTTCCTTTTGATTTTAAGATTATTAGTCTTGATGTAGTATCTTTGTTCAATAACATTACTGTAGAAGTGGCAAAGGATAGTGTCTCTAGACACTGGAATGATATTTCCTCACAGTGCAATGTTTCCGAAGTGTTATTCTTAAAATTGATTGATTTCCTGTTTGATACAACAGTTTTTAGTTTTGAAAATAAAATTTATAAACAATGTCTAGGTATGCCAATGGGCAGCCCAGTTTTTCAATATGTAATGGATGATCTCATTGATGATTGTTTAAGCAAGATTCAATTTGAGATCCCATTTTTGAAGAAATATGTAGATGATATCATATTAAGTGCCCCTCAGGACAAATTACAAGAATTGTTACTTGTTTTCAACTCTTATCATGAAAAACTGCAATTTACCATCGAAGAAGAAAACATAGAACAGAGTGTCCCCTTCTTAGATACAAAAGTAATCAGAAGAGCAGACAATACTCTAATCACCAGCTGGTATACAAAACCGGGTGCTTCAGGAAGATTCTTACATTACGAATCATATCATCGACACAGACAAAAGATAAATCTGGTCTTGTGCATGAAAGATAGAGTAATCAAAACAAGTCACACTTCACTGAAAACAATCAATTTAAAAAAACTTTTGCAACTTTTCATTAACAGTGGTTACCCACGGAACCTTGTGTATAAACTGATTTTCAGTAGGTCTTCCATTGATATTGATCATCCAAACAATAACAATAATAATAATATAATTAATTCTAATAATAACATTTTGGAACCAACGTTCTATCTTACCTTACCACATATAGAATCTTTAAACTACAAATTATTTTCCAAGATTCCTAACATCAAAATCGCGTATAAAAACCAAATAGTATTGAACAAGATTTTTTCAAAGTTAAAAGACAAAGATCCTTTATTAGACAATTCGAACTTGGTGTATTGTATCCCCTGTTCTCAATGTGAAAAGAAGTACATTGGCCAAACCAAAAGGAAATTGAAAGACAGAATCACCTCGCATAAAAGCGATATTAGAAATTTTAAAAAAACGTGTTCTTTAGCTCATCACACCATGGATTTGAACCATAACCAAGATTATGATAATGTGAATATCTTGGAACATGAATCTAATGTAAAAAAGAGAACTTTTCTCGAAATGACACACATTTTCAAAGAACCTAATTCAATGAATTCGAGAACGGACATCGATAATCTCAGCATAATCTATTCATATTTACTCAGTCGTTCTCCGTATGAGACAGACCACAACTCAATACATTAACATTATTGTGTCCCCTGGAATGGTGGGTAATGAAATGGTGCACTTTGTCAAATTTTGTTATATATTTTTTTAATTGTTAAAAAACTCATATTTTCTCTGGCAGTCTCCTTATGAGACTTACCTAAAGCGTGTCAATTAACATAAGTTGGTACCATGTAATTGGTTGGTGATATTATTTTTCATCGCATTGTATGTTGGCAACAGGTCGTAGATCTATTTTTCTTACCGGTCAAGTGTCAACTTCATTTAATTCAATAATCATCCATTTTTCATTTGTCACCACTGCCTCTTGAATCCAACATGTCCTCCATAAGAGCCCATTTGGAATTTTAAAATGTTTATACACTTATGTTTAAGTAATCTTGATCAATTTTGATCAAAGTTTTACCTATATATGACTTTACCAAGAGTGTTGTCTGTTGTGACATGGTATTTTATAAATTGCTGCAAGTGAAAGGGATTTTTAACCTCACTTTTGTAAGTACACATGCCTATTTGGTTTTCAAAGATTATAATGTTCAATTTAATTCATTGTAGAGTTCCTGATGAAGAGACAATAAATGACTCGAAAGCTTGAATAGAAAAAAGAGTACACTTTTTTTTTTTTCCATACCCCTGTTGACTGCATACCCGAATTTAAAAAGGATTCTTCTATATATATATGTATATATATATATATATATATATATATATATATATTGTTATGTTAGGAAGGACCAGTAATATATTTTAAAGGTGAAAAAGAAATAATTTCTTTAAAAAAAAAACACAAAAATAATAAATATTCATTAGTTAGTAGTTCATGAGATATTGTTTTTACATTTTTTTGAGATTCTATTTCCTTTATGAAGCCTCTGTATAACATTGATAGGTAAATATATGCAAATACTATAATGCAATCATTTTCTTGCATTTTCAAAAATGATTACAATATATAATTGTTTGAAATACAACAAAAAGTCTAGATTAACAAAATTATTCTGGATTAAATGTGATCAACAAAATTATAAGGTTGAAACATACAGTATATGAAATTGCATCTAACTAAAAATAGCGAATGGGAGAACAAGAAACTTCTTGATGAAAATAGCCAATCAGGGAACAGATGGTTAGATAAAAGATTTGAAATTGTGGAAAAGTAAGAACACAGAAACGTCAAAGATAATTATGATCAAATATTGTATTTAGTTTATAAGAAATGTAAAATATGTTAGTTGATAAGTTTTCTCAAATAAATAACACCAAATTAGTGAAAGTGTGATGAGAAAGTGCGCGATTTTGAAAATTAAATAAATGGAAAACAGAAATGGTATCCAGGTGAAGAAAAAACTAAGCGATAGGAGATTGAAAAAAATTTTGAAAAGAAGGTACAAAATTTGAGAGAAGAAATTCAGGATTTTATTAATGACAAGGTAGTTTTTCCAACAATAATAAACCAATTCAACCTCTGGATAGTTTCGACACAAAATAAATAAGGATAAAAGAAGATTACCTTTTTTGTTCTCTACATGAAAACTTGTCCAAGCTGATTTCGGGGATTTTGGATGGTTCCTTGGCAATGGAGAGTTCCTGAGAGGAGTGGATAAAACAGGATTGCAGATTATGGCCAGATAATGCATCAGCGACATTCCAGCTCCAGGTAAAACTCTTTTAATGCACATCACAAACTGAATCACTTTACAAAGTAACTCGTATATCTGAAAAACTTTATATAATTTGGTATTGAACTATAAAAGAATTCTTTCAACTCAAAAGAAAAAAGTGAGGTTATATTTACAATATCCATCACTGTTTTTCATTATTCTATGAAAATTTGTCAATTGCTCATAGTTATAAGTTATCTATCGCAGGCCAGGTTAATATAAGTTTTCCTGAATAAGGGAAATAATTATTTTTGATAATTTCTGGTTAACTTTTCACAATGATATGCTTATATCTCACCGATAAACACTGAACTGAAATAGTTCAGATGACATCAAGACAGGCAGTGGCTCTGTTGCCAGTACCGACTCCTGAGGCGAAGGCGTTTCAACTGAGTTTGGTCGTGGTAAGGAAAGGAATTACAAAGAGTGAAAATAATAAACATTTCACATATATTCAATAAAATTGTTATGGTATTGGGTGGAAGAAATAATTCCACAAAACATATAAATATAAATAGAAATCATTATATTCTACTCAATCATAACAAATTGACATCCAAAGTAAGGGCAAAATAACAATCATTATTTCATTACAATTTGACAACCAACATTAAGGCAAATAAGGGTAATAACAATTGGCAGCAACGTGGCGAGGAAACAGTAACGTTAGCTGGCAATTATTATTTCATAACAATTTGGCAAAATTAGTAATTGATATAACATAACAATTGTCTCCCAATGCAAGGCAAAATGAACAATTAGCTATTATCATATCAGAACAATTGGTAACCAACATAAGGGCAAGTAGGGGCAAAAAAATAACTATCATATTATAACATCACGCGGAGCGAAAATAATTATCATATCAGATCATAACAATAAATTATCTTACCAAATCATAACAATTGGCTCCCCAACGCGGAGCTGAATTGCCTACATAAGAATTAGAAGTATATCAAAATTGAAAACAAAAATATTTTTTGAAATCAAAAATATTTATACAGGGCGAAAATAATTGTGGGTGAAATAGCAACAATTGTTATTTCATGACAATTAGCTCCCAACGCGGTGTGAAAATATTTGTAAGCATAATAATAATAAATTGAATATAATAACAAAATTATTACCTATAAAAATATATATATATATATATATATATATATATATATATATATATATATATATATATATACATATATTGGAAAAATTGAGAACGGCTGGACCAATTTGGTATTTTTTTTTTAATGTTCGTAATAGCCCGAGGAGGGTTTTTACGGAAAAAAAATAGGAAAAGTGCTCGGAAATTATATTTACATATTTATATATATATATATATATATATATATATATATATAGATATATATAGACTATATATATATATATAGATATATAGATATATATAGACTATATATATATATATAGATATATATATAGACTATATATATATATTTTTTTTTTATATGTTCCGATTCCCACGAAAAGGGATATCCTGTAATGTTCAGAGAACATCGTGGGAACCAAGGGAAAGAAGGTAGGAGTTGGTGTTCTTCTTAAATTTCTGGAGATTGTATGCCTCGGGGAACACCTCCCTAGGCAATGAGTTCCAAAGCCTCGCAGTTCGTTGGATGCATGAGTCTTTGGAAAGTGATGTTCTGCAGGTCTCCAAAGTGACCACGAAGGTGTGAAGACTGAACTTGACGGTTAATCTCGAAGAGACTGCCAAAGGAGGAACGATTGTTGATATTTCAGAAGAGCATCGCCCATGAAAATATCTATAAAATAGAGACAAATCGCCAACTTTTCTACGGTGTTCCAGACAAGTGAGCAGTTTGTAAGCGAGGCATCACCGACGAGACGAATTGCCCTTTTGGACAGAATCCAATAGCTTCAGGATATGTTTAGGTGCCGCACTCCAAATATGGGAACAGTATTCCAGGACAGGTCGGATCTGTGCCTTATAGATCATAAGCAGCTGACTGAGGTGAAATAGCTCTTGGCACGAAACAAAAACCAAGTTTTGGGATGCACTTTTGGCAATGGACCTCACGTGATTTTCCCAGGAAAGGTTATTGCTGATAGTAATACTCAAGCATCGATATGGATGACTTCAGTGGTATGGTTACTCCTGACAAAGTTATGTTAGGCAAGTGAGATCGGCTTTCTAGAGAAAGACATGCTTGTGTTTTTTTTGCATTGAATTCTACCAAGTTATTGATCCCCATTCGAGAATTGTTGCTAAGTCCATATTTATATTGTTAACATTTCTTCCTCGTTCATTTCTGGTTTCACGGGCTGATAAGGGCCCTGGAAGAGAAAGCGGTATGGAGGGTACTATCATCGGCAAAGCTGTGTAGGACATGAAGTTGCTTTCAACAGGTCGTTGATGTGAAGTAAAAATAGTGTTGGTGCTAGAATGGATCCTCGGAACACCAGCATTTATGAGTAGAGTGTCAGATGAAACTCCATCGACCACTACATGAGAGACCTGTTTGAGAGAAAACTAGCAAGCAGAGAACACAGCTGAGGGGCAAGCCATAAGATGGAAGCTTTGAGGAGTCCCTGGTGCCAAACTCGATCGAACGCCTTGGAGATATCTAATGCCACAGCTAAAGTTTCTCCATACTTTTCAATGGATAGCCGCCATATATGTGAGACGTATGCGAGCAGGTCACCAGTTGATCTCTGATGGCGGAAGCCATATTGTCTATCATTGATAATTCCTGAGTCTTCCAGATATTTCATGAGCCCCGATGTTGATGGCTTTTCCATGACCTTGAAATAATAGATAGCAGTGCGATAGGTCTGTAATTGCTAGGTAGGGTCTTTTTGCCTTTTTTAGGGACTGGCTGTACTCTTGCAATTTTCCAATTGGACGGAAATACTCCCAAATTGTAAGAGTGGTTGAACAACTTGCAAAGAACAGGTGTTAGTTCGGGGGCACATTTCTTGAGAACAATCGGCGGGATTCCGTCAGATCCACAGGCTTTGTTGGTGTTGATATATATATATATATATATATATATATATATATATATAGATATATATATATATCTATATATATATATAGATATATATAGACTATATATATATAGATATATAGACTATATATATATATAGATATATATAGATATATATATATATATATATATATATATATATAGATATATATATATATATATATATATATATACTATATATATATATATATATATATATATATATATATATATATATATATATATTGCGGCTTTTTATAGTCCCCCATTTTTTAACTTCTGAACGATTCGATGTAGAACAATGGGACAAAAACCATTTTGGATGCTATCACCGATACTACTTTCTGAAATTGAAGACATTGTGAATGCTCGATAGATGGCGCGGTAGGGCACAAGATAACTCAATTCTATTTCCAACCATCTAGTTTTTTTTTTGTCAATACATTTTTCCCAATATGCATTTGATATGTCAAGTATAACAAAATTTTAAATGCATATTGTGAAAAAAATAATTCACAGAATTTCAAAAAAATCAGATGATTGAAAAGAGAATTGAATTATCTTTTCAACAAGACCCCCTATGCTATTTGGAATTTTTTAGTTAATGTGCCCCCCGCGCCATCTGTCGAGCAATCCCGATGTCTTTCATTCCAAAGAGTAGTATGGGTGATATCATTCAAAATAGCTTTGGTCCGGTTGTTCTCTGTCAAACCGTTCAAAAGTCAACAGGGAGGGGGGGACTATAAAAAGCCGCCCTCGCAATTGTGATTCCGTAGAACAACCAGTTGAAAGAAAAATTGAATTACTTTTTCAACGATGTGCTACTCGACCTCCAGGCCTTTCGAAATTTCAAAGTTGAGGTGCCCTCAACGCCCTCTGTCGAGTAATTGTAATGTATCTTATCTCAAAAAGTAGGAACGGTAATACCATTCAACATATTTCATGTCTCATTGTTTCACATAAAACTTTTCAAAAGTTATCGAGCTAAGCATTCAGATACGCACTTATACTTGACATTTCAAATGCATATTGTAAAGAAACGTGTGAACAAAATAGGAAAAAAATACGACGGTTGAAAAGAGAATTGAATTATATGTTCAACGATGTGTCACTTGACCCTCCATACTATTAGAAATTTTTAAGTTGTGTTGAATGACTTTCTTATTATACCCATGAGTGTTCCGCCTATGGTGAACAAACTGACTCTCTAATGTCCAAACAATGACAAGTGCGAAGGGCGGGGAGATATTTGACATTATTATTGTAATGCCATATAAAATACTTTGAAGTCTTGTCAAACAATATTTCTTCAAGTTACTTTTGTAGTTATACAGTCCGCTTAATACATTCATTCATCACTAGCAAGTGTTTAATATTCCATGAAACCAAAAAAGAGAAAATAACCCCAACATTGGTACCTTCGAGCACGATAGTGAAAAGTGCCGGTTGACTGGAATTACGCAGTGAACAGCATTGTGGAAATCTCCTGTAAGTTACGCAGGACAACAAGTTCAGTGAAAATCACAAGACAAACAATCGCTCTGTAAGTTATTCAGAACATTTCAACATATAAGCGTAGTGGAGAGCAATCACCATAAACTATATTAACACTTATCTCTATAATATTAAGAGAAGTGGCATTTGCTCCAACAAAGAAAAGAAATAACATCAATAAGTGTTACCCTAAACATTGACCGTTGAGATTCGTATCCTTGGAATCGAAAATAAGACAAATTGTGGTTAGGAGTTCACTCTGCACAACCAAGCCGAAAGCAGAAATATAACGAAGCAGACAGCACTGACAGCAGACAAGGGCTTCAACGAACGTCTCTAGTGGTTGAGTAAGGAAATGGAAACAAAAGCATAGGCGAATAGATAGCTGAGCGGCGGTGAGTTTGTTCCCGTATCTATCCCTCGAACATCCTTATAATACCTATTGTTTCTTTGGTCTCGGTCTGAGGGAGAACATATTCAAATATCCTCTAATACTTAATTGGTTCATTGAAATATCAGCATGGCTGAAGAACTTAAAATTTTGAAAATAAAAAGGGGCCATATCAAAGGCAGGTTGACGCGATTTTCCACATTTTTAGAAAGTCTACAATTCACGGATAAAGCAGAGATAATTGAGTTAGAATCACGGTTAGAAAAAATTAATGAAACTTATCGCGAATTTGATGAAGTTCAAGGCGAAATCGAAATATTGGAAAATACTCAGGAACAAATCCAAATATCGTGAAGAGTTTGAAAACGATTATTTTAAATTTGGTCGCTGAAGCCAAGTTATCGATAACACAGATGTCAGCACCAATTGTACAGCCAGGTCAAGTTCAGACCACTACGCCTGCGATACATATGAATATGTTAAATCCAACTATTCTGCCAACGATTCCTGTATCTCCCCATTCTCAGGGATTACAAGGAATGGTCTTACTTTGACACATTCAACTCTTTGGTCAATACTAATCCAAATTTAAACAAGATTCAGAAATTTCATTATCTGAAAGATTCTCTTAAGGCTGATGCGAAACAAGTGATTGAATCAATGGAAATATCAGAAAATAACTATGATACGGCTCTCGATCTATTAAAGGAGCGATTTGACAATAAAGATTAATCAAGCGCGCTCATGTGGCTTCTTTATTCAATATTATCCCCAATTACAAGGGATTCATTGCAATCGTTGCGAAAATTTTAGATGATATTAATAAGCATTTGAGAGCTCTAAATAATTTGGGAATCCACGAATACTTGGGATCTAATATTAATGCATCTTTACATCAAAGTTTGACAATAGCACCAACCGCGAGTGGAATCGCATTCAGCAAAGCAAAAGATTCGAAGTTGGAGGATTTCAAAATTTCTAAACGACAAATGCGGCATTTTGGAGACTCTTCAGTCCCTTCTTCAAACAATACGTTTGAGAAAACAACACAAATTTGATAATAAATATCGAAAGACTAGCGAACAAAAACATTCATTTATGATTACGAATAATTATCGATGTTCTTTTTGTAATGGAACCCATTCCGTTTACTATTGTAAAAATTTACTCAAAATTCCAGTTTCTACTAGGCTGGAAGAAATAAAAAAGCTGAAATTATGCACAAACTGTTTAAGATCAGGTCATTCAAATTCAGAGTGCCGTGTAAGCACTTGCAGACATTGTCAAAAAAGACATAACTCTCTTTTATGCATTGAAAGCGATCGAAAGCAGCAATCTTACATTTCAGACAGAAATTCAAATACCACTACGGTTGAACAAAGGTCTGAAGAGAAGGATTCGGTCAAAACTGATAAACATGACGAACAAGTACGAGCGGCATTCACTGTTCATATGCCTAATAAGCCTGAATTACAAATCATTTTATCGACAGCTATTATTTTTATCCTTGATGAACAAGGCAATAAAATGCAGTGTCGTGCATTACTTGATAACGCTTCACAATCTCATTTTATTAGCAGAAACCTAGCTGAAAAATTTGGAATATTAATCAAGAGGGTCAATATTCCGGTGACAGGTATAGGTTCAACTTCCACGAAAATTGCAGGAAGGACGACAGCAACAATCATGTCCTTACACAATAATTACAAAAAGGATTTATCATTTTTTATTATAGATAAAATTACGGGAAATATTCCAAACACTTCCATTGACGTGTCAGAATTGGGAATTCCTCATAATATAACTTTAGCTGATCCGCATTTCAACAGTCCAAATCAAATAGATAAATTACTTGGAGCAGGTATTTTTTGGGAACTCCTGTGTATAGGCCAAATTAACAATGGTCCGAATAAACCTATTATTCAAAAAACCAAGCTTGGATGGCTTATATCGGGTCCTATATATGCAACTAATCCGAAAATTTCACAGTCTTGTCATGTAGCTACCGATAAATTGAGTGCTCAACTAGAGAAGTTTTGGCGCATCGAAGACTTGACTGATAAACCAAAGTGGACGACGAAGAACGTGAATGTGAAAGAATTTTCACAGAAAAACGCGACGCGATGACACCGGTCGTTTTATTATTGAATTGCCTACGAAAAATGTACCCGATCATTTTGGAAATTCCAGAGATCTCGCAGTTACACGATTCAAGTCATTAGAAAAAAGATTTTCTTACAATTCCGAGTTGAAACTAAGGTATACAGAATTCATGCGAGAATATGAGAACATGGGTCATATGACAAATATCGATTCAATAAACAGGTCGACTGAAAGTTACACAGCGACACATCCGGTATACTACTTGCCACACCACGGGGTATTGAAAGAATCCAGTACTACCACCAAATTACGTGTAGTATTCGATGCTTCCGCGAAAACAGATCAGGACCTTTCGTTAAATGACGTGTTATTAACTGGGCCGGTTATACAAGACGAACTTTTCTCAATAATAATTAGATTTCGAAAACATCGTTTTGTTATAATAGGAGACATAGCTAAAATGTACAGACAAATCTTAGTGACCGAACGTCAACGAGATATGCAGCGCATTGTCTGGCGCGAATCAGCTGATCAAGAGATTCGGGATTATCAACTCAATACGGTAACCTATGGAGAATCTCCTTCAAGTTTTATTGCCACGCGTTGTTTGCGAGAATTAGCTTTACAAAATGAAAATAAATATCCTATGGCAAGTAAGATTATAATGAGAGACTTTTATATGGATGATCTCATAACAGGTAGTAATTCTATCTCTGAAACAGTTCAAATGCGATGTGAAATCAGTAAAATATTAGCGCAAGGTGGATTTCAACTCAGAAAGTGGGTAAGCAATAACACAAAAATATTAGATAAATCTAATGATTCAAAAAATTTTATAGATCAATATATTATATCAGACGATTCGTGTATAAAAACCCTTGGACTTATTTTCAATGCGAAAAATGACACTCTTCAAGTTATGTCAAATTTAAAATATGGCGATCTTGTCACTAAGAGAACCATACTCTCAACCGTGGCTCAAGTGTTCGACCCCCTAGGGCTGGTCGGTCCAGTTATTATCAAGGGAAAAATACTTCTTCAAACTTTATGGAAATCTCACTTAGATTGGGACGAAAGTGTGCCCTTGGACATTTATACTGAATGGAACGAATTGAGAAAACAATTGCATTTGTTAGGTAAATTGACCATTCCAAGATTTATCTCCATGGAAAACGCGATAGATGTCCAAATACACGGATTTTCAGATTCATCTGAAGCGGCTTACGGCGCATGCGTTTATTTGAGAACCGAAAATTCAATGGGCAAAGTATGTGTTCGGTTAATATGCGCAAAATCGCGAGTCGCTCCCACTAAAGTTTTAACCTTGCCGAAACTTGAACTTTCTGATGCACTTTTATTAGCCGAATTGACAAATCGAGTGATAAATGACTTAGACGCCGATATATCAAATATTAATTTATGGTTTGATTCCACCATAGTCTTGTCGTGGATATCTGCTTCACCAAACAGGTGGAAAACATTTGTTTGTAATAGATTAACGTCTGTCAGTCAGTGGCGGCATGTGTGATCAGGGAATAACCCGGCAGATGTTATATCACGAGGCCTTAGTCCGGAAGAGCTTTTAACGTGCGATTTATGGTGGTCGGGACCAAAATATTTGAGTGAAAATCCTGAGCATTGGCCTGCACAAATGGTTACATTAAATGTTCAAGATCTTCCCGAATATAAAACTCCTAAGGTGGTAAATCTTTTAACCGAAACTCATTGCGGAGATCTTTGTAGCAGATTTTCTTCACTCGAAAAATTAAAACGAGTAACGGCTTATCTTTTGAGATTCAAAAATAATACATTGAATAAGGGTAACCGTCAGGACGGTCTGTTAACCAGTGAGGAAATTTCTCAAGCATTCATTACACTTTTGAAATCGATGAAATTGCAGGAATTTTCTGATGAACTTTCAAAATTATGCAAGGGTAAAGATCTAGCCAGTACAAGTAAATTAATATCTCTCAGTCCGTTCATTGATGCTGATGGTCTCTTGCGTGTAGGTGGAAGAATATCTAAATCCAATGTTTCTTATGACCAAAAACATCCTGTAATAATTTCTAATAATCATCCGGTAGCAAGACTTATTATCATAAATGAGCATATAAAGAATTTTCATTCCGGTTCGCAACACACTTTGTATCAATTGAGACTGAAATATTGGATATTGAAGTCACGCGGCACAGTCAGAAAAATACTGCATCAATGCATGACCTGTTTTAGGGTTAAACCACATGTCATCAATCAAAAAATGGGGGACTTGCCAGTCCACCGTGTAGAACCTGCACGTCCTTTTTATAATAGCGGTTTGGATTATGCTGGACCATTTTATATTAAAGATGGTAAAACTCGCAATAGGAAAATAATTAAATGTTATCTTTGTTTATTCGTTTGTATGGCAACCAGGGCTGTGCATTTGGAGCTGGCTGGTGACTTGTCGACAGATTCTTTTCTCGACGCTCTCAAAAGATTTATATCTCGCAGAGGTGTTTGCAAAAATTTATATTCAGACAATGCAACAAATTTTCGTGGAGCTCATAACGAATTACGCGAAATCAGTGATGTCATCTCGTCAGCGGCCTCTGACAATTGGTTAAATAACTTTTTAATTGATAATAACATTAAATGGCATTTTATTCCTCCTGGGTCTCCACACATGGGTGGTATATGGGAAGCTGCAGTCAAGTCGGCCAAGCACCATTTGAAACGAATTGTCGGGGATGCTCATCTCACTTATGAGGGTTTGAACACTGTTTTTGTTCAGATTGAGGCTATATTGAACTCTAGACCTTTGACTCCCTTATCCGATGATCCTTGTGACCTTATTCCCTTAACCCCAAGTCATTTCCTTATCGGAGATATACTCACTTCTGTACCACAACTGGACCTTCAAGATGTGCCTTCGAATAGATTAACCCATTTCCAACAACTTCAACAAAAAATACAACATTTCTGGAAGCGCTGGAGTAACGAGTATTTATCAACTTTACAACAACGATTCAAGTGGAAAACTGCTCAAATTGGTGATTTTAAAGTTGGTGACATGGTGCTACTAAAAGGTGAAAACACACCTCCCATGAATTGGCCTTTAGGACGAATTCTTAAACTTTATTTTGGTACAAACAATTTGGTGCGAGTGGTGTCCATAAAAACTCAAAATGTTGAAGTTAAACGAGCTACTAACAAACTGTGCAAACTTCTTATCAACACCACGTGAACGATTCCATTACATTTTGTTGTTGAAACGCCTTAGCCTTTCAACGGGGGCGGCAATGTTGAATGACTTTCTTATTATACCCATGAGTGTTCCGCCTATGGTGAACAAACTGACTCGTTGGGGTTATTTTCTCTTTTTCGATTTTACAGGATATTAAACACTTGCTACTGATGAATGAATGTATTAAGCGGACTGTATAACTACAAAAGTAACTTGAAGAAATATTGTTTGACAAGAACTCAAAGTATTTTATATGGCATTACAATAATAATGTCAAATCTCTCCCCGCCCTTCACAATTGTCATTGTTTGGACATTAGAGAGTCAGTTTGTTCACCATAGGCGGAACACTCACGGGTATAATAATAAAGTCATTCAACACTAGCAAGTGTTTAATATTCCATGAAACCAAAAAAGAGAAAATAACCCCAACAAGTTGATTTCCCCCCCTCCTCTCGTGCTATCCATCGAGCAACCATAATGTCTTCAATTTCGAAAAGTAGTATCGGTGATATCATTCAAAATAGTTTTTGTCCCATTGTTCTATGTCGAACCGTTCAAAAGCTAACAAGGGCGTGGACTATAAAACAAACAATATTCTGGGAACAAATATCGACAAATGACAGTCGATAATTCCATTATTCATTTATTGGCCTTTGCTTCCAAATCGGCGCATTTGGCCATACAGTCGATAATGCACGAATGCACGAATCAGATTGGGACAAGAGATATAGAGACAAAATTCCCTATTAATATAGCTAAAAAATATAAACACTTTGGGACCAAAAATAAATGATCCAGCTTATTCAGTTTGTGATTCTCTACACAACCCAGATGAAATTACTGCAATTGGAGAGACAGAAGTTTTTGAAGGTTTTTTGAAGTTGGCAACTTGTGCGGCACTTCCCCATTCAACTGTTATTCTTTCATTATTTCGTTTCATGTTTCATGATTGAATGAACGTTATTGAATGTCTGAGATTGCTGGTATCGGGTTTATTCAATCTGTTATATTTTTTTTTAATAAAATAAAATACATTGGAATGTTCGACAAATTCAATTATAGTACGAGTGCTCTATTGCTATAATTCATGCAAGACTTTTCCTTGTAGAAATGTAAAGATCAGTTTATTTTTTTTATATATTTCTTGTTGTGGAGCGAGTGTTCAAAATAAGTTATTGTAGATTTGATTGAGGTTTTTTATGTCGTTTCTATTGTTAATACTGTTTGTTTCTTATTTTATGTGAATCATTTCGAGGAAATTTCTAACTTTTGTATTTTACTGTTGTCAAAATTGAATTTATGTTGATTTTCCTTTGTAGACTGACTAAGGCTCTTATTCCAAGAAAATAAAGAATATATATATATATATATATATATATAATATGCGATCGCTGCATTATATTCGGAAGTTTAATGATGATATTTTTTTTCAACGGTATTTCAGTAGATACCGCAGTATTTATAGGCAGGTTATCAGACAAGCAAAAGAAAGTTGCTATAAAAAATAGATTCGAGCAAGCTGAAAACAAATCGAAAGAGACTTGGCAAGTGATTAATGACCTAAGAGGTAAATCTAATAAAGTACATGAAGTTTCACTTCCACCAAACGTTCTTAACGAATATTACTGCTCTGTTGCAGATAAATTGACTGAAAAATTGACTACTCATAACGACCCTATGGAACAATTCAAAAACCCCTTTATTTCTGAAACTTGCATTCTATATGACACTGATATTTATGAGCTGAAACAGGTGATTGTTTCCATTGGAAAAAAGTCGTCATCTGGTTACGACGACATTACAGCAAACATTTTGAAAAATCTCCCAGATAACACATTACAACTCTTAACCAATATTATTAATGAATCATTTCAATCAGGAAAGTTTCCTGATTTCCTGAAGGTATCATTGGTATTACCACTACATAAAGGTGGAAATCAGGACGACCCCTCGCATTATCGGCCTATTTCCCTAATTCCCACATTTGGAAAGCTTATAGAAAAACTAGTCAAGATAAGAATAACTGCATTTTTGACGAAACATAAAATCGTTAATGAAGAACATAAAATCGGTAATGAAGACTGTTTATTTTTCTCTGGTGGAATCTCACCTGAGATATGGAATCTCATTTTGGGGCGTATGTAGTGGTTATCTACTGCAGAATATTTTAATTTTGCAAAAACGAGCCGTAAGATATAGGTGCAAATCAAAACGTAGAGACTCTTGTAGATTACTCTTTACCACTCACGGAATTCTTACAGTGATTTCTATCTTTATAATGGAAACAGTGTGTTTAATTAAAAAATATATGAACAAATTTCAATCCTCACCAACCCATTATGTGACAAGGCAATCCAACAACATTAAGTTGCCAGTCATAAAGGATTCCATTGTCTATAATGGTTGTAAAATGTTCAACCATTTGCCAAAGAATGTAACAGAAATAAAATCTTTACAATGCTTCAGGAAGGCTATGAAATGTTTTTTAAGTGATAGTCCATACTATAATTAATATACAAGAATTTTATAATGATAATTTTTAAAAAACCAATCAATACTGTGATTTTAAATTTTATTTGGGATATATTTCAATGTGTATATATTTTATTTATTTTTATATTTATATGAATTAATTTTTTAAGACAAACTTGTTTATTTTCACCAGTATTTTGTACGACTTATATGTTTTTATATATACAAACTTACTTTATGTATCAAGTGAAAATTGATTATTTTAAATGCATTTTAGATATAAATTATTAAAAACTTTTCCAAAATTCTCTTATAAAAAAATATTTCTCTCTTTCTTTTTATATATATATATATATATATATATATACATATGTATATATATATGTATATATATATAATCTCGTCAACTCATCTAGATACACTGTATATAATGAAATCGCAAGATCTTCTGAAGTGATGGGACTGGATGGTAGATAATTATTTGAGGATATCTGTGTGGACAGACTGTAATATTTTCAATTTTACCTGCAAGAAAGTTGATACAGCTCTGAGGTAAAAAACAAATCATTATTTCAGCTTGAAATCGCGGTACATCTTTTTGAATTTATCATTCAGTTCCAGTAATCGAGTGTAGAATAGAAATTGGCTCCCCTTCAGTATCTTGTCATATATTGCCCAGAATAGATCGTATACGTGCTTTAATTTTGGTTGTAATTTTATTAATAAATAATAACGAGGTATCTGCACATCAAATATGGAAAACAGAATTTCTCGAAAGAACAAAGGTATGCAGGATGAAACACCAATACCAAACACGCACGATTCTTAAATTTACACCTTTTATTTCGAAGAAAACTAGTCGACCGACACATACAAGGGTGGGAATGTATATTTTGATTTCGTCAAGTGTCTGTGGACACAAAAAATCGATCGACTATTTCCGAGATACAAGGTGTTGAAGCTAAAAATGTATGATTTTCTTTATTTTTGTTACAATTCGGGAAAATGTAGAATGGCAAATTTTTTCGTAGATAATCCACCTCAATGATAATGGAATGTCATCTAAATGGTTTATAAAAAATCACCTATAAAAAGTATCATCGAATAAGCTACCTGTCAGAAATTAATCACATTTCGATTTTTATGAAATACATTATGACTAGAAAACTCCAAGCCATCTAGTATAAATTCGAATATCTAAATTGTTTGCCCATCGAATAAATTGAAATAATAAACTTTTCTCTCGTTGAGCCATACTCGCTATGTGATTTTAGCTTGGAGTAGTGAACTCAGAACAAATCTTAATCGAAAACTATTCTGGACATTATAATCCTACAAAAAATTCTAGGTTCCTTCTGTTATTCCTCATAAATAATGTAAATTAATGGATATCCGGTAACTATTCTACCTTTGTCTCAACAAAAATGTGTAACACGTTGCACGAATATATTGAAGAATAATAATAATGTTTATTCAAATTCAAGTTTACAAATGCTAAAAGGATCGAATAAACAGAAGATATCACTGAAGCTGCTCTGATTGCAGCTTCTGCATGTAGTTAGTGTGTGGAGCTATGGATTTATATCATATAAACAATTAAAACTATGCACTAATAAAGTAAAAGTAACGAAGTAATATTGAAATATTGATTCACATTGTTGATAAAAAAATACTTTAAAATAGATAAAATTCAGGGGATAAAAGAACAACACAAGAAACAATTATTGATCTAAGAGTACAATTACTAATTGATATGTGAACATTATTATGATCGTATCTACAGTGGATATAAAACGAGATATGGGTAATTTATTTAAAATCATCAAGTGGTTCATTATATAAGTATGTATAAATGAAATATGATTGAATGCATTGTGGGAGAATCAGGAAAATATATTGAATTATTTGAAATATCATATATTGATGAATATGTATCATTCTATATCATTTGTTGTTAATTAGGTCATGTATTTTTTGCCTTTCAGTTCGTTGCAACCATTTTTTTATATTAACTTCATGTGACGCGAATGGTTTTAATAACTTGAGATTATTTGGTATAACGTTGTATAACATTGGACCCAAGAACTCAATAGAACGTTGTCGTATTTTTTACACATTTTGGTACTTGGAATTTCACTTCTCTACTCCTCGTGTGGTGACCATGTTCAATCGGGTATATTTAAATTTTTTGTTGGTTGATGCTTAGTAATGTTTTGAGACAAAATAGTTGCCTGGGATCAAAAATTTGGCTTTCTTTATATAGTGCTCGACTAGGTCAACTCTTTGTTATATATTATTCTGATAATCCACTTCTGCAATATGACAATGTTAACCAGATGGCAGTCATTCATACCTCCCCAACTGAGAATACCATATGAGAGTTGAAACTGAATGAGAGAGATATGATATAAGGCTGATTCTTCAAAAAAGTCGAAAATAGCTTTATCGAGTTGATGAGTTTTTTTTAACTCGTGATCGAATTTTTTTTTGCTCAAATCGTAGTATATGTCTTGTTTGAGGAAAATATTATAGTGGTCCCCAATTTTTTCGAGTTTGAATTGAATATAATTTTATTTTTTTTTCGAAAATGAGGGAATGACAGATTCGTGAGGGAATTATTCTTAATATGATTCTACAATATTAAAAACTCTATAATGCACCAAACATTTGTTTTATTGCAAAACTATAATAATTAAATCCATACTGTAACAATTTAATTGTACAAACAAAACACATTGACTCATTAAAGTAATATTGAATATTAATTTAGTTATAATAATTTAAAGAACGAAATTAAGAAGTTTTATATAATCAGTCTACAATTTGACTTATTTTTTTACCATAGTAAAGACAAGAATGTATACTTTTATATTGAATGTATACTTTTATATTGAAGATTTAAATGAATTAAAAATAATGAACAGAGAACATAAATTGCAATTTTACTAATCTAATCTAATTATTTATCAGTCTCTATGCAATCTAATCGCAGTTCTTCAAGTTTTTATTTTTTCTCATCGACTTCTTCAACAAAATAACAACCTCGACTAAGTAACTTTGGGGGTTTAATTATTCGAAGAACGTCAGGCCAAGCATAAAGTTCTTCATCTTTAACTGTCGGCCATTTCCAACATTTTGATCCTTTCTTCATACACCGTACTAAAGCCCCATCATTAGATAATGAAAGAATTTTACCAGGATAGACCTCGTTATTCCATGTTATAAGGACATGGTCACCAACTTTATATCCATAGGTATTTTTTTCAGAAGGAGTAATCTTCGATATCTTCACATTACTTTCTACTTTAACTTTTTTCTTTTACGTCGCGTTGATACTGCAGGTGTGTCCTTATCCGATACTTCAAAAGTTTTATAGTAACCAAGATGAAAATGTTGGCATTTTCCAACGTAGTCAAAACAAGATAGAATTATAAATTCAAGCACATCATTTGAGAACACAAATTGTCTGATTTTTTGAGTGCCAGGAAAAGTTGAAATAGACGCAGATTTTTTGATCAAGCTATCCGTATAATTAATTTCCGCTGTACTCACCTCAATAAGCATTATTGAGGGACACTTTGAACTCAGAACATTTTTCAACACATTTAAATCAGCAAGGGCTTGGTCGGCAGACCTCTTTAAGGTGCCACCAACACCATCTGGTGCTCCTTTGCCATGACCAGGTTCAGAATAGTTCCAAGTAAAATTGTTTATACCTGGCAAAAAATATTTCAAATGATGAGAAACAATGTGAAAAACAAATTTGTTTCTGTACTGGTTAACTGAGAATTTGAACAGCATGGATGTTCGGTCTTTGGTTTTTAAGCCAATCGAATATTGGTTTAAGATGAGCCCACACTGCTTTTGAGTCATGTCGATTATTATCAGAGAGAGAACAGAAAGATTGTGCTTTTAGAGTATCATCAGAATTTTTCAAATATAACACGCCAGTATGAAGCGTAACTTGCTGCCGACCACCACCAAAGTGAACTGCTTGAATTTCTTCCCAGTATTTGCAATAATAATTTTCGCTGAAATCAATGTGGATGAGCACTTCATTTGTTGACAATTTTTTTTTTAACTGTGTCATCATTTGATACTGGTGTGCAATATTTCCTGCATGTAGTGAGAATAATTTTAATGTCTCTTCTAATACTAAAACAAGTTCCTTCAAAGTAACATTTCTTTCCTTCTTCAAAGGGCACTGTTTTTGTCTCACCATTTTTTTCATACGTTGAGTTTTTGTACATCCATTGTCGGTAGATTACAGTTTTAGTAGCCTGGAAAAGGTTGTATTCTAGAGCCTTGTCTCTACAATTTATACATTCTCGAAATAAACATTCAGTACAGTAAATATCACATGTTATATCAGATAACAAACTTGGAATATTATTATGTAAGATGACTTTATTTTCATGTAATTTTGAAATGATTAGTTCCATGTTTGCGTGAACAACGCATTTACACGTGTCTCGTTCTTTGAGGTTTGCCCAAGTTACCGAAAAAGGCCTGCACTTACAAAATGTTTACAAACTTATTTTGTTAAATTTTTTTATGCAAATTGCGCATATTATCAGTTAACAGACGCTTTTGTTTTAGTAATTTTCCAGATCTAACAAAATCCCTCTTTCCCGGACACATTCGAGAGTTTTGATCTTTCTCCAAGAAATCAATAATATCGTGTTTTACTTTTGAAATTTTTGGTTTAAGTTTTCTGTTTCTACCTGTTTTGTAATTTTGATTTTTGAAAAAGGTTTTAGAATAATGCATAAGTTTGTGTTTTTTAAAGGATCTAAATTAATTTTTTTATAGTATGCTTGTTTATTTTTTTGGGTTTTTAGGTTTGCATAAGATTGTGCTGATTGTTTAGTGATTATTTCAGGAAATATAAGTTTTTTTTTAACTTTTTCGGGTAACTTTGTATTCTTTATCAGGGTTTTGACCTTTGCCTCAGGTGAAGATGTGTTTATTCGGTCATTTAACCGCGTGTACTTTTTTCTATATTTTTCGCTCTTCCTAACCTTTTCTTTTAAATTTTTTTCTAACTTTGCTATTCTTCCATACAATATTGCTCGTCGATTTCTTGGTTGTCGCCTTCGTCGTGAATTAACAGTTTCGTTTTTAACAGCATTTACTCGTGAACTAGGTTTTGCTGGTGAAACTGGGCTGGCAGATGGTGTCTCATTCATCAATCTTTCTAGATTTTTACGCACATTTTGATTCTTCTCCCTGTATTTTGAACTGTTTAATCGCCATTGTTTCTGTTTCTGCAATCTTTCTCTTGAACTCATAGCACTTACAGACTTGACCTGACCTTTTTCCTTCTTCTTTAAATACTTAAGTCTTCCTTTCTCTCTAAGTTTCTCCAAAGTTTCAGGACAATTTTTTAATTTTTCTCTTCGCTTCCTGTCATACACTTTTTTCTTCAGCTTTGCTTCTGCAGCGGTTGATTTTCTACTTCTCGACATTATAGACGTTCAGGGTACTGAAACCAATCAAACAAATATAAGTATTCTATATTTATTAGGAAATACATCATTCCCTCACTGAGATCATTCCCTCATAAAAAAATTTCATGAGGGAATGACGATGAGGGAATGACGATGAGGGAATGACAAAACGAAACAAAATTGCCAGAAACTTATGAACATAACCTTACTTTCTTAGGAGTTGTAAACAGTACTTTATTGCTACCGAAAACATATGAAAATATACTATAATTATTAGTTTTAAAAATGCTTACCTTTTGATAACATTACATGAGGAAATGACATAAAAAATGTAATATTCAAAAAACTTATTGTCAAATAGATTTTAAGAAAACATCCTTCCTTCAATTATCCACTCTGGTGTATATTCTCAAGGGCAATGTTGCCAACTACAAAATAAATCAAAGTGGGGCTTGGTAGGCCTCGAAGTATTGCTCCAATTACACTGTTACAAGATGGTGAGGGAATGATAATTTTTTTAAGCACAAATTTTGAATTATATTTAAAAATATTTCCATTCACTTTCATTAAACTATGAACTAATATAGGTATAGTCAATACTATCCTATATAAGTAAAAAATATGATAATAAACAATTTGTTAGGAATTTTACGTTTTAAGTTAATGATTATCTTCAAATTTAGCGCTTGGGACATAGTGAGGGAATGATTTTCAGGGTACTTTCTTGGACATATATTTTTTGTTTGTCATACAAAAAATAAATTTGTTTCATACATTCGTACATCTAGTACAGTCGTTTTATTAAAAAAAACAACTTTTCATAATTGACGATCCTGGTTTATAGAAATGATCAAGGACATCAATTTCGATTTTTTTTAAGAATCAACCATAAATGGTCTTCAAGTGATGTATATTCAAGAATTCCCTCAGATATTTGAATCGTGGAAGAAATCCTCTTAATTTATTACAGATATCATTCGCTTGCATGTCCCAACGTAAGTGCCTATCTATAATAATTCCTAAATATTTCACTGACTCTTCAATGATTATGGTATCCTGATCAACATTTAGTACTCCTAGGTTTGGTAAATTATTCGTATATGACGTAAACGGGAGATATTTGTTTTTTTATATGTTAAGAGTCAGTTCATTGCATCTGAACCAATCTTTTATTCATTTGAAATCCGATTGAACTTTAGTTTTGAAATCATTCGTTGTTAGATTCGTAAAATATTGCGGTTTCATCAGCAAAACTCAGAAACGAACCTTTGATACTGTGACATGATATTAGTTTTATTATCACTGGACTAAAATTAAAACAGTAGAATTTGACATTGAATTAATTGATTGATGTCAAAAGAGATATTTTTGAATAGTTTTCAACTGAATATTGATTACATAACATGGTGGCAGCTTGTTATTGAACCCAATTTGAGAATTATATAAAAATGGAGTATTTACAAACACCAGTAGGAGATTTAAGCCGGTTCTGGGTCTCCCCCCACCACTATGACGTCACGTGTGACCTTGAATAGTTGCAGGTGTGCAGTGTGTGTGTGTTTGACCTTGAGATTTGACTTTGAGATTTGTCATTGAGTTTTGATATTGGGTTTGGTCGACTTTGAGATTCGACTTGACCTTGAATATGACCTTGAGATTCATAACATTAAGTTTTGACTTTGAGATTTGACCTTGAGTTTTGATGTTGGATTTGTTTCGGCAACCAAAAGATTTGATCTCGATGTTTGTTTGACCTTGACTAATGTTGTGGTGTAGGCATACATATTCTGTGTAGTCATGACCTTCATGAATCCTTGCACTCTCCAAGCGAGGAGGGCATTCATCCTGTGAGAGAGCTAAGAGTGAACTGCGAGTATTGATGAGTGTGTTGATGCTCAAGTGCGTAATGACCTCACAGTCCCATCTACTGGAAATGGAGTGGGGATGTCTCTTATAAAAATGTGTGGAGTCGTTGATGAGAAATCAGATGTTAGATAATATCATCAGAGTGAATACAGAGTACGAGAAGTTTCTCAATTCAGTGAGTGTATTTTTTATAAGGTGAAATAATCTATATTTTTCATACAGTCTTACTATGTCTTTTCTTCCAAAGTTGTAGATTTGAAGAGAATCAATTCTTCAATAATTGAAAAGAGGGTGGGAGCTTTGAACAAAGACCAATATCATCATTACCCATCGGTAAAGCTTTCAACATACTTGGTATGACGATTTGTATAACCCGATATGGGAGATCTATTCTAATGACATTACGTGATGATAATGATATCTTTATTCAAATCATGGTTGTCAAAAGTATTTCGATGAATTCAATGCGGACGATGTCGTGCATAAATGCTTCAGATTTCAAATATACAATAACATATTTGGGTCAGAGTCCACAAGTAGCAGGGAGTTTGAGAACTCGTCATCTAGTAGAATGCAACTACATTAAAAGATAATTATTATTATATGTTAATAGTTAGGATAGAGTGATTTTATGTTGAATATAGATATTTCTCCATTAAAAAATAACATTCAGTGTAGAAGTACTATATTTGGAGCATCACATTTTCTGATGAAGTAAAATTATTTGAATATCAATGGAATATATTAACAATTCTTTTTTCGTTTCAGTTTTCAATATGTGGATGCATTACTGAGTCAATGTTGGACGGAACCGTGGACATCAATACAGCCATCGAGAGATTGAACTCCTACTTGAATGCTTTGAGTCAAGATGTCCTTCATGCTACAGTCTATGATTTGAATGTTTGCATCGATGAAGATGAAATCCAAAAATGTGCAAATTTAGCCGAGAAGTAAGGCAAGGGTACAATACTTTGTGAGGAATTCAACCAAGGAGCCTTAAACTTGCAACAATTCTGTGAAGAAATGATCAAATTGATCTGGAAGGATTTCTCCACACTCTTTACCATTCCTACCTGATGACATCATCGAGAAATATCAACTATATGATGAATATGATGATGAATATGATCATGTAGATATTTGATATGAAATAAAACATATATTTACAAAATCTTGTTTATTTATTTTTTCATTACACATAAACATTATTGATATACTTAAAATATTCAGATATAGTACAAAAATAAAATATTGAACATTTCAAAGTGAATTACGAACAGAGCCATCCAATGCATTGTGTCAAGAAGGTATCGTGTATAATGAGTGCATAGACTTTGGTGTTGGCTGGAAATTTATTTTTTCTTGTTTCGAACTCCAGCTTGATATCCACTGTAGATGATTTTGTAGCATTCGGTTGATGTAAACAATCAATGATGAACAGGGATTCTGTTGAAATGCTTCAAGGTCCATAAGAGGCTCACCATATCTTTGTCATAATAACTACGTTGAAGTCCTCATATGCATAGTAAGTGAAGAGAATAGTTTTTTATCAAAGTCCAGGTTCCAACGCTCATATGGGTAGATTCAGAGTTCAAATACACTCGGATGTTATTAATGTCAGCATTTATGAATTTTGTCCATCCAGTGCTCTGTTTTCGGATGCAGTGGTACTTTGAAAACCAATAATTATGAAGCGAGGTGTTTCCAAAGTGTTGGTTGTTTTATTGCCTATATGTTCGAAGATGAGCTACGCAATGAGGGTAATTCATAAAGATCCCACATACGATAAGCCAACTTGATTTTTGAATTCAGACCACTCTATTTATTCTACTGAATAATTTGAGCTTGTCTCGTCATCGTGGCACAACATGTTTTATTTTCCATTCAATCTTTGTAATTTCCAAAGAGGCATCAACGTCTCCAATATATGAATTCCTTGAATGAACGAGCTATAATCAAAATCAGTTCTTGTTTTGCATTCAGAATACTCTTCTTATAATCCTCGGCAAAACCCATCAAATATTTGAGAGGAAGTTTTCCACTGAATAAATGACTGGGTGCATCAATGATGTGTTGTTTTGTGTCGGAAAGTCCCATCCAGTTGTCAAGCATGTGAGAGTGTGATTGACCAAATGAAACCATATTCTTCATTGTGGATGTTATGCCTGGTTTTCGAACAACGGCAACTTGCTCACCACCCATTTCATAGCGGATCTCATCGAAGAGGAATGCCAAAGCATTGTTGGAAAGATAGCATACTTTGTTCACTTCTTTGGAAATGAATTTTCCTCAATGTAAATGAAACTGTCGGCAATGTCTAGTATTACATCTTGATTCATGATTGCAATTCGGATTTCATATGAATTCTTGAATCAATGGTGATCCATACCGCTGTATAGGTATGCTCGTGCAGACTTATATGAGAATGATCGACCACTGGTTCATTAAAAATATTCAACTTGTCGCAGTTTGCAACGAGTACCATTTTATTGTCGAATTCGGAGTCCAATTGAGTTTAGAATTAAGATCTCTCGCTGACAATGTATGTCTTTGTCGTTCAGCAAACACTGTAATGCCCTTTCTTCCTGGCAAAGCTTTTTTTTTTGATGATATTTGATGAATGACGATCTTTGTTTGGTGAAAATATTTCGTATTCACTGTTTTGTCGTTTGTTGTAGCAAAACCCATTACATTCGTTATTGTAATTTTCCCAATTCCAATATGACAACTATTTCTTCCACACTACCGAAATCAATGAGATTATTTCGATGATCCAATATGCGCAGAGTAATGTTGTCGATGAACTGACGTCCTTCCGGCTGATGGGATATAAATAATGTTGTTTGGCTCTTTTGTTATATTATAACCCGCTCAACATCAACGTCAAATGAAAAGAATATGATTCTCTTCTTCATTTATGTATGATCCTGAAATGATATTGCAATCCAACCGAATGAGTCCACGGACAATATTCACAGGAGATGTAGATTCATGCATGCGATTTGCACTGAATTTTCTTCTCGAATCCCAACAGGGATGCTATTGAGTTTTCATGTTTCAGGTTCACCACATATTTTGGGATTGCATCATACATTTGAATGTATTATTGTTTGCTCGGAGGCTGAACAATTCATCCAATGTGGTGTCATCATGTTCGCGCCATGAAATAGATGGAATTCAAGTTCCTTTGGATAACAGCATTTATTTCTTCTATCTCATATGCGCCACTTGGTATTTTTATAACACGTTTAGAACTGACTGTGGCGGCTTTATTTGCGGGAATGAAGAAAGGGGACGTTGTTTGTTTCCGTGACATTGTGGATTGTGCTGCATCCATAGAATCCCAAAGCCCCAATCCATAACGGCTATTCTTATCCAGCTCAATGGGTGGTAGAAGTCTGCACTCAAGACACTGGTTCCAACAGCTTGTAGCTCGAACTTTCGTGACATGACTGAATGCATTCATAAGGGATAACAAATCATTTTATTGTTGTTCACAACACATGCGAAATAATTTTCTTCTTTTCCCCTCGGTGGCATTGTGTGTCCCAATTCAACTTGATTGTTATTGGCGCCAATATTACAATCATCGATGGTGCAATAACAAAATATTTCCGAGGTATGGGTCCGTCATTCACATCACTGGATTTGGGATGTTCCAACACTTGCATTGTCCATATGATTCATATAATATTTATATTTTAAAATATCAATATCCTTCTTGAAGGTGTTTAAAGTATTTCCCAAACCGATGCAATTTCATTAGCTGCACAAGAAATCATGACCTCCTTTGGGCATATCTGCAAGTTGACCTTTACTCATTTTTTCAAGCTGCGTAATCTTGAATATGCGATGAGGGAATGCCCATTCTCTTAATAGCCTCTCGATCCATTTCTGCGGAAATCCATTTTAGCTTTTCGGGTGATTGGAAGAGAGAGAACTCAAGCATAAGTGTCCACACACAACTGTATTGTTTTTCTGCTCACGTTCATAATTATACATAATTTTTCGACTGCATGTGTACCTCCGAAGTAATGGACCAACCCACTGGTGGGGTAGATCTCCAAAAAACTGTCGAAATCATGTTGCAACTCTTCCAATTTTCCTGTATGCCACCCAATGTGTTCCTCGACCGCTGAATCCATCCAAATTGATGATGGCTGTTTCATGATTACGTGGTCCTGAGGTTGGCAAATTATCACACATGAACACACCACGAAAGTGTGGAATTTTCAATTGTTTTGGGATAATATGTAAGATCATATCTGTGAGGTTTAAGAGGTAGGCATCAATTAGTTTTTTTATGTATATGGTTTGAGATAGATACCGAGGCCTTTGCGACACGGTTCCAAGAAAATACCGCTACCCTTCTTTCCTAAAGCTATCGCCTCCATCGGTCTGTGCATGTTTTACTACCTCTTGCAGATCATTCCCGCCCGCACTTGCCGAATTTATAGCGCTGCTTATACCTGCAGCAGCACCAAACTACCCAATGCAGATAATCCGGCAAAAATTGGTATCAATGGTAAAATTCCACCAACTTTGGGAAAAGGTATTATGCGAGGTGTGCGAATTTTTTTCTTTCCGCCTGCTGCTTTCAAATATTTACGTGCTGCTTTCAATGCCATTGTTGTGGCCATCTTCTATTGTTTGTCACGAATTGATTACCACCAGCTTTATGTAATTCATCCCGAACTTTTCGTACACTCCGTTCGAATGCTACTTTTCTGATTTTATTTCGCCCATTTTTCTTCGATGATTTATTTTTTTTCCTTCGTTGTTTGACATTGTTCACATCACAACCCATACCGAAACGCCTTTTCGCCTTCATTATGTTGGTGACGAGTAGAGCGGTTGCTCTTCACGAATGCTTGCGTCCTTCGATTTGACCCTATCCCAAGCACTGTATTCAAGTTGTTTGTCTGTTTTATGTCTAGCTTCAATATCGTCGAGATTCCTCCGAGTATTGAATGTCGTGTTTTACAGGCCCCATCTAATTTATTGATGCCTGGATCGTTGCGGGCCCAAACGTTTTGTAATTTAGTTCCGGGTCCACAACATTGATATCCTCCAGGTAAATGCATTCAAACGGCAATTTATTTATTAAAGAATTCACAAATCCCGACCTTTTTTTTTATTCGATCTCTTGCTTTACGTCTGCTCCGTGTGGTGGTAGACATTTAAATGAAACATATCTCACACATCTTGCAACTAATAAGTTAATAAGTGTCGAACCGTCAAACAATGCGCATTGTCAAGCAAAAGAAGAGTTTGCAGTAGATAATTTGGATGAGAAAATCGGGACTGATTAAATGGAGCGAACTCATTGAGACATGGCCCACTACTTCATCATCTGTTCGCTCATTAATCATCGGTCCGTCAAATTGTGGAAAGACAAATGCCATGATATCTCTACTGACACATCCACAAGGATTGCGATTTGCAAACGTTTATCTCTATTCAAAGTCGTTGAATCAACCGAAATATGAATACTTGCGCAATGTGGTAGCATAAAAAGGATTGGTTTCTTCACATTCAGTAATAATGCAGACATTGTGCAACCCTCTGATGCCAAACCAAATTCAGTGTTCATTTTTTATGATGTGATTTGTGAAAAGCAGGATATTATCCGATCATATTTTGTATGGGACGCCATAAAGATGTTGATTGCTTCTATCTTGCACAGACCTATTCACGAGTCCCCAAACAGCTAGTGCGTGACAATACAACTTCATCGTCATATTCAAACAAGACGAGATGAACTTACATCATATTTTCTGATCACGTCTCGCCGGATGTCACATTCAAAGAATTTCAAATGATGTGTGTGAATTGCTGGGATGATCAATATGGATTCCTTTGTCATTGATAAAGATCGAAAAGTATGGATGGACGATATCGCAAAGGATTTGATAGTTTCATATATCCTTGATATCTCAATTGAAAAGACTTAATCATTCATCGAACTCCGTCAAGGTCACTACAATAAACTCGTCATCGAAATAATGAATTCTTGCGAGATGAATGCGTAGAAAACCAAAATGGATTTGAAACGTCAACTAGTTCAAGCGACCGAAGCTGTTCGACAAAAATTCAATTCCATCAAAAGTGGAAATGTGTGAAAAAGATTGCCCGAAAACTTTATGATCCTATCACAAAACCACTCAATGCTCTTTCTTCTGCTGCTATTGTGAAACTGTCTACACCTTCCTCGATCCATCCGAACCAGCACTCCAATTAAAACAATCTTTCAGCAGCGATACATCATTTCTTGGTATTAATGAAACCATCAGATGTGGATGGCGAGAAAATACCTATAACTACCCTATTCGAAACACCCACTTCATCAATGGCGAGTTCACGAGATTTGGAATCTTCCAGCAATGGTTTGAGACTAAAACAACATTTGCAAAATATTAGAAATGGAAATAATGAATATGATCTGAATTATGGTGTAAGGGTAGATCCTTCAACACAACACCTAAAAATGGGAATCTAGAAGTCCGTTTTGATGATGGAAATATTTCCTTTGGGATGGTACTATGCACTACGTCAATACCTTCCGGCACTTCAGATTTATACAACTTGATATTCCTCAAGAAACCGCCTGAGTTGGTGATGTAAAATTCGAAACACATATATCGAAATTGGATTTTACGAAAGCACTGTACAAAAAGTATGAAGTCAAAATGGAATAAGATATAGAAAATCAAAGAAATATCAAGAAGTCATAAGACCACATTGAAATCGAGAAATAATTCCAATACATGTGAATCAAAGCGGTGAAGGAATCAAAAAATTAAAGTTACAGAAAGTGTTTACATCAAAGCCGAAGAATTATGTATACTGGAATAAACCTAAAGAGTTAGTGGATCGTTTCGATTGTTAATTGCTTCAAAGCATCTGGTCACACAGGCATGAAAAGAGATCATATCAATAATAGAGAGCTCGTGAAGAAGGGTATTATATTGATACATTCATTGAACAATCACTTCATCATTGCGATATCATCAGAGCAAAAGAAGAATGGCTAATAATATCAAACGTCATATTGTGGACGTTACATAAGCAGTCATCGTAACTTCAGAGAAGATCAACTGTCGTCAAAGGTAGAGGAGATTTGTGGCAAATAGATCTGGCAGAATTTAACCTGCCAAAATTAATAAAGGTTATCGATACATTTGGTCATCGATTGTTACTCTAAATATTGTGGACAAACCCAGTCAGAACAAAACCGGTGGAAGATATAACTGATGCCAGAGGAAAAGGTAAATATTCTCAAACATTGCAAAGCATCGGAAAGGGGTTTTTCAATATAATTTTTCGTTTATTATGGGGCAAAAAATTTAAAATTATTCCAAAAATTTAAAAAAACCCAAAAAAAAACATCTAGGGTTGAAAAAAGAATTAACAACCCAAACCCGATCAAAAAGGAGTTTCAAAAATGGAAACATAAAGGGTTGGGAAACCTTCCAACCCTAAATGCAAAATATAACCTAAGAAAATGACAATAGGTATGGAAAAACCCCCCAAGGAAAAACCCCTACAGGAAAAATCAAAAAAAAAAAAAAGAAAAAAAGATGAAAAAAAACGCCCTACGAGTAAATGACATAAGGGTTTGTATAAGCAAGTATAAAAACCCAAAAAGGGCTATGAAGCCAATTCACTACGCACCGCTACAGGAAAGGGTAAATTGCCCGCGGTCTTGTTGATTTTTAGACCGGGGGCTTTTAACCCCCTAGTTCGCGAGGGTTTTGCGGTTCGCGGTTTTGCTTCCGGTTTCGCGGTTCGCGGTTTCGGGGGTTTCTCGGTTTCGCGGTTCCGCGGTTTCGCGGAGTAGTTTCGGTGACCGCGAAAGAAAAATTAATCTGGGGATCTCTGAATAAATTTTTAATGTTTTTTGCATCCAAACGATAATTGCACAAATTTCTGATTCGCGCAGATTTTAAAATTGAATTATTTTGAGGGGTTCACTACTTCTATTCAAAATTTTCACAATAGTATTCAAAACTTTTATTTTCTCATTACTTTTGTAATGCCATATATTAATTATTTTAACAACTCAACTGTATGCATGAGATTGCGAATGATATTATTCAGTTATTTTGGGACCAATAATTATTAAAAAAATCCAATCTACTTTTCAAAACCATGCCAAATTTTTTTGGGATTTAACTATGTTATTACAATACGAATAGTTTCCATTGGGATCGCAATTGATAGAACTCAAGTCATTGTGACCAAGGAGGGTTTGTGTTTAATTAAATTTTTGAATCTTTTTTTTCATCATCATATATAGGGTACTTTTTTTTTTCAATTCCCATATCATGAGATGCTTCTGAATAACCCTCTTCCTAAAAAAATTTTCACCACCATTCCCCCTCATTTTCTTTTAATCCTCCAACAATTGATTCTTTTTTCACAGATCTTACCCCTTTGGCCTCTCTTTACCCTTTTCAAGAGATTGTAATTTTGATGCCTTTGGGAACCCCGTACCATAAAAACTAATTATTGATCATTAAACTCATCTTTGAAATTTCCCAAGACTGAATTGCTATGCCGAATTTATTATGTTCAATGGAATTAGATGTGTCAAATCTGTTTTTATTTGCTGAGAAATCATAAAAAATTGTCGGTATTTACTTTCAGAATTAGAGAATCTGTATGGGTTAGAGAAGATTCTGACCAAATTCTTTCTTTTTAAATCCATAGTAAAATCATACATTAAGTTCCTGGATAATTCCAAAACACAGAATCCCAAATACAATGGTTTGTCGTAATACACTTCCCCTTTACCCCATTTGAATCGCAACGAAATTTCTATTAAAATTGTGCAACTTTTAAGTTTGGTCGTGCAATCAGACCCCCCTGTCCCATATTTCGTGAACATTCGCCAATGTGTGACAAGCCTTACATCAATCCTATTGTAACATTTTCCATCGTTTTGCCATAAACTGCATTGTTCATTAGCTTATAGAAATCTTTCTCAGATTTAAATTTTAGATCTATTACGATTTATGTTGAGATCAGAAGGCTTCATCCAACATGACGCTTGAACCAGGATTCTGGGGGAGATAAAATCAAACCATTATTGACAGCCTGTTTCCAAGTTTTATAATGAACCACTTTTCGCTTATCATTCCAAATTTAAATCAATTTAATTTTGCTTTTGGAATTTGGTGGCCTAAAATTTCTACCGGAAAAGGGGAATGGAATGTTTATCGTGCATTCTTGAGGAAATAAGGTCAACTTAAAGGACATATCCTATGGATCCATTGTCTGCCACAGCCATAATGTCAAATTTGGATTTTTTTCCTCGAGAACAAGTAAAAATCGATGTAGGTAATGGTTGTGACAAAATTATGCCCATATAAATTTGTAGAATCCAAATATGAAATAAAATGATGATTGCTCATTGGGATCAAAAATCAGGAAACTTATTATTTGCTATTTTGTTTCCTATCGCTACATTGGACTAATAATTCCACGGATACCTTTTTTTGAAAAAAATTATCATATCAATGCCATTTAAAGCAGTTCAAGTTAATATTTTATTTTTCCCCAACATTGCATCCCAAGAAATCCAGGTGCAGTATAATATTGAGCTGGATCCAAAACCAAGGGATTAAACAAACCGTCAAAATTCTCGAAAAAAAATCAAAGAAATGGGAATAATTTTAAATAAAATCCGAATATTCTCCCAAGATCTTACACAAATAGTGCCCAAACACGTTCGGCCTCATATAATCTTTCTCTGAATGTTTCCTATTCAAATTGTCATAAAAAATATTTTTGTCTAAATTGGGTATCCAATTTATTGATGTTGTCCACAAAACTATATGGGAAAAAAAACCTTTTTGCCTCATTAAATTGATTTTTTTATCGGGAAACATTTTTTAAAATTCCTATACTTTTATCACCAAATTTTAACTTTTCTAATGAACTTGACATGAACGAAGCTATCTATAAATCTTTTCAAAAATTTTCTTATTTTTCCTTCCCTTTTCTTTGATAGCTATGTTTGGGGATGTTTGTAAACGAAATGTATTTTTTCCCTTTGGGAATACCTAACCTTATCCTTTCCCTCAAAACTTTAATAACATATCAACCATAACCACTCATATTATGACATATAATGGGATGAAATTTGGTTTTGGGAAAATTAAATTACAGGCAGAGTGCGCTGCTGTTTTCTTTTTTTTTCCCCGTGAGATGGAGGACCTACTTTAAATCCCCTTCGGAAAGGTTTTTCACATATACCAAAGGGGGGAATGAAATTCCCTTTCCTCTTCTGGGGGTTTTTTTTAGTTTGGTTTGACACCTCAAATTTAAATATATTTTTTAAATCTTCTTCTATTCGCATTGTGAAAACCTTGCCGCATCAGCACCTCTATATGAAACAAATTGTTAATTTATCATCAAAGGAACATTTTATCAGATAAGCAAATGAGTAAGTTCGGTTTTGGGAAAGGGTTTTATTCGTGACGCAGTTCTGGATTCGGTTCGGTGGTTTGTATAGGTTTCAGAATCGATTCAAAATCTGCATATACTACAAAAAAGGCATTCCCTTTGTCTTTCGAAATTTTCAAAAATTAATGTATTACCGGCAACCATTTTCCCAAATTTATTTATTCTGAAACCCGTTTGCGGTAATTTTTGTACATAAAGATTACAATCGTGCATCTGGGACGCAACAGAATCGCTCATTCGAAAAGTACAAAAACATCCATCAAAATTTTTTTTTGTGTTCATGAGCTAAATTTGACACCAATCTTAAGATCTTTATCCAACAAAAGATTTTCCCACCCACTGTGATAAGCAATAAATTACATGTCTTCCCGAGTTTTCTTAATTCGCAAGGGCCCCAATCACCTCATATTTGACTCTCTTATTCTCAATCTTAGATTCCAAACCATAAAATACTGAAAACTTCCAAATACTCAAACATTTTTTTATATCACGTAATTTTTACTGGAAAATCCATACCTTTACAAATTTAAGACAGTCTCATAATGGGAAGGATAAAACCTCCGACACTTTAAAGGGGATAAATGATGGCCCATGCAAAGCAGCATTGGTCTTCATTTTTTTGTTGACAACACCTTTTTCCCTCAATGAATTCGGGAAGTTTCATGTATGATGATCCGCCAAGTGGACTGTATTTGTTTATGTTCACCTCAAGGAACATAATTTTTTCACAACTCCATCCTGAAAAATTACTTTATTAAACCTTTCATCATTGGAAATTTATAATTACAAACCGAATCCGCTCCTCAAACTCCGTACTTTGGGCAATTATAATGTCAGAAATGAAACGAATAATCCATTCAAATCAGTTGATCGATCTGCTATAAGATTGGGAGAATTGAACGATTTTGATGTCCGTCAATTCCTGTGTTTGAAACATAAATTCCAAACACTTCCATGTTGACCTTTGAGGGAAATTGTGTAGTTTAATGTTTTTTTCCAATAGCTCGAGTAATTTTATGCTTTATATCTTGGGTGAAATACCGTATACATATTCTCACAAAGATACCTGAGCGAAATGCAATTTGAATGCTTTTTTAATGCACCACCACCCAAGTGAACCATGAATTCGTCCTGTGTGCGAGTGTTCTTTTTGGAGATTGGACTTGACAAATGGAAATGTCATTACAACAATTAATGTATAGAGTGGTGCAGGTGGTAACCACGCCATTTTTTTTTCCGTTTCACTGAAGGACCTCCCTGGCAAGTTTCGTTGATGTGACGTAGATTATCACTTGGGGAAATTTTCCACAATCAACTACATTTCCACTTGTTTTCAATAGATCACTGGAGGAGACACTGTTTCGAAATAAACTCTTCTCCTGGAATATTTCATGAAATCCCACCATACAAAAGTCCATGATCCCAAATTGTATGGATTTGAGGGATTTCACTTTCCCGGCACTCATCAATAATCGCAGTTCATTCTAGCCTTCACAGGACAAAGGGCCCTCCTGCTTGAGAGTACAAGGATTCTAGAAGGTCATGACTGCACAGAATATGTATGCCTACACCAAATTAGTCAGGTCAAAAAACACGAGGATCAAATCTTGAGGTTGCCGAAACAATCCCAACATCAAAACTTAATTTGAATCAGGTAATATTCAAGGTCAAGTGGGTTCCGCGACCCCCAAATATCAAAACTCAATGACAAATCCAAAGTCAAATCTCAAGGTCAAACACACACACACTGAACTGCAACTATTGGTCACACGTGACGTCATAGTGGTGGGGGAGACCCAGAACCGCTTAAATCTCCACTAACACCGAAATCGTTCGAGCCAGGTCAAAAACCAGCCTTGAATTGGTCTAAATGGGGGATGAATTTTTTCTGGATACCTGCAGATCTAGAGAAACAACCAGTAAAAAAGAGCTACTTTCTGATATATTAGATGGTCTTGATGGTACAAAAACATTGACAATTCTGAAAAAGAGGATGAAAACCGTTAAAGTGGATTCTAAACAAACTTTGGAATATTTTGAACCATATAAAAAGAAAATGTTTTCATATTTTTCACAAGTTATCAAAAGGAAAATCGAAGTGTAGATCAATATGTTACAATTTTGGAAAAAAAAAAAGCAGCTATGTGGATTTAAAGCAGATTCCCTTTTTAAGAGACAGAATAATATTGGAATTTGTCTGACAAGTTGAGAGGGAAGTAAAATTTGAATACCAAAAGATATTTGGGGATTTTAAAAACCAAAAAAGTTAAAAATACAGGAACATACCCCAAAATTTAAAAAATGTGGAGTTTTTTGGAATAGAAGAAAGGGGGAAAAGGGAAACAAAAGGAAGAAAACATGGAAGGAAGAACATAATAAGAATGAAGTAAAGCCTGTTCGTCCAAAATTTTGGTCTTACATTTTTAAAATCCCAAAAAGGGAAAAAAAAAAAATTTTTTTTTAGAATGAAATTTTTTTTTTTGAAATTCTAAAGGAAAGTACATAAAAATGGAGGTGTGAATTAAGGAAGAGGATGAAGAGATCCGAGGTGGTTTAAATAGGTTTATAAGAGAAGGGGGGGAAATAAGGGTATTTTAGGGAACTGATAGGGTTGTGGAATATATTAAATTATATTTTGAAAAAAACAAATTAGATTCCCGGGGGGAGGTAATATTTTTTCCCTTATCTACAAATGAATAAAAACCAAAATTGAAAAAAAAAAAAGTCCCCCGATGGTATATAATAAAAAAAAATTGAATTTCCGGATACCTTTGTTGTTAAGAAACTTTTAAAAGTTTGATTTTTTTATTTTGAAAACAATTAAACCAATTCTTGGGTGAGGGCCCGTGTAGATTTGAATTTGAAAAGAGGATAGATGTCATAGGTCAATCTCATGATGAATTTGTGACATTTCACCTAAAAAAATTATTAGATTCTGATTTTTTCAAAGATCTTGGGGTCAAAACCTTACCCCCAACAGAGTGATGCTTTTCCCCATGTGTAGATGTAGAAAAATCCTTTGGAAAAAAATGAGTAAAGAACACTTTAAAGGGAGAAATTTAAAAAGCAACCCCATGCAACTGAAGGGGAAATGCAATTTTGTAGGGGGGCCGGGTTCCCCCTTTTTTGGTTTTAGGCAATATAAATGTAAAAAAAAATTTTAAAATAAACTTCCAATAAATGGTGAATTTTTATCCTTTTTTAAATTTTAAAAACCAAGTTTTTGAAATAAGCATTTTTTTGGTTTTTTTTTCTGAAATGACAAGGAACAACCCCCCACAAAAGGGTTTGCCTACTGGGGAATTTTCCCCTTTTTTCCCCCAAAAGTATTTATTGGAAAGGATTATATAAAATAAATTAGGTAAAATTGAAATTTATTAGAGTTTTATTTAGAAAAGTACAAAACTTAATATTTTTAAAAAACTTTCAAAAAAATTAAAAATGTAATGAACAAACTGCAAACATAAAATAATAAAAGCATTAACTCCCGTTAATGGTGTAGTACAACCTAATTTAGATTTAAGAATAATAAACATTTTAATTTAAACCAACTTTGAAAATTTTGTTGTCAAAAAAAAAATTATTTCTTTAATGAGAACACAAAAAAAAAAAAATTTTAACATTTCGAGTTATAGTTTAATTCAGCCCTAGCAATACTTTATGAGATCAATAACTAAACTTATAACCACTCTGTAAAACAGATTCTTTCGAATTTAAAAAAAATTATTCAGAGTCGCGTCAAATTCAATTTTGACAAACATAAGAAAAAAAACCTTCAGATTTCGGCATTTTGAATAGCCATTTTAAACGAGCATTAATCCATTGTTCACCGGTCGTGAGTTGGAATAAAACGAAATTTTTAACAACCCCACCGGTCTCTTCCCTTCACCCAGAATCTTCGCAGTTTCCTTTCAATTTTTTACCATTTGGGATTTCCCCACTTTATAATTCCTTTGTCCAAAAGTTTCCCCTTCCCCCTTTTTTCAACTTCCTTCGTCTTTTTTTTACTATTGCCCTTTTTTTTTGTTTTTCTTCAGCCAAAGCATTTTTTCGGGGGTATCTGCGATTGTTGATTTTCTTATTCGTCGCTTAGTTGTTACACACGATTTTGGCGGTTTTTTTTGGAAAGGAATTTTGGGAAAATTTTTGATGTTTGAATGACAACATTTTTTGGCAAATTGCAAGCGAGGTCCTGGTTGAGGTTCGGGTTTTTTGACCCCTTTGGGGGGCGGGATTGGGGGTTTCCATATCAATCCACCGAGGCTCAAACGCCCAATCCCGAAGCTGTGGTTTCACATTTTCCAATCCCCAAGAAAAAAGGGGGGGATTTTGGCGATCAGTAACGAACGACGGGGCAAAAAAACCAAATATATCAGGTTCTTGGTTTGGAAAATTTTAAAAGGCCCCAAAGCAACATCTAGTGGTTAAAAAATTTGGGGGCAATTGGGGGAAAAACGGCATTATAACCGAATTTTTTTTTTTCAACCACATCAATGTCAACATGTGATTGATGGTTACGCAAAAAAAACCGGGGTGGGTTTGTGTTTTTATAAAATGGTCCATAAATAAAGGGGGAAATTTTTTTGGCATCCATCCCGAGTATTTCCAAACTCCACTCAAAAGGGTTATAAAGGGCGGAAAAAAAAAATATTTAAAATTTTCCCCTGCATTTGTTTAAGTTCAACGGTAACTGTTCCCGCCCGCAGACATATGGGACCCCTTTTTAACGCCTTTTCAGCGACTATTTTCTTCGGTTCAATGGTTAAACCCTTTTTAAAATTCCAAATTTGAGGGAGCATGTTTTTATTTCTCGTTCCAAGCTTGCCAAAAATTATTTTAAGGGGCAAGAGGGGGCGGTCCTGCACTAGTGGCTTCCCGGGCTCTTATGGACAATGACGGATTTCTTTCGCCAGGGAAAAACTCCAGCCTTTTTTTTCTATGCCAAGAGACTGGAAATTAGGTCAAATTTTAAGAAACATATCCAATTCCCTTTCTAAAGACCAAAAAAGATGAACATTTTTAAAAATCCGCCAATGTCTTTTTTGGTCTTGGTTGAACACCTGTCGGGAACCCAGGGGGGTTTCACCCCCTTTCAACTTTTTTACAAAGCGAAACAATGTCAAGACATATCTCTTTAATTCCATACCCCTTGTTTGACCGTCTTTAAAACGGACAAGCCCCCAAACCTAAAAAACCGCCCCGCGGTTTTTTTTTTTAAGTTTTTCCCCAAAAAAAAATTTATTATTTACTTTGGGTTTTCCGGGGCAACCCGCCCCCAGGGAACCAACCAAATTCCCTTTTTAAAACATCCAAGGGGTGAAACGTTAAAAACCAAAAAATTTAAAAATTAATCCGTGTTTGCCGACAGATAATAAAAACACCAAAAAAAGAAAATTGATTGAAATAGACCAAAAGTATGATACGAAAAATTTCTTCGTGATGTTTGAGTGTCCCAATCACACCCCACCGGCAGACCGTCATAAAAGACTGACGCAATGGCGCGATATGACGTTTCCCATGCATTCACACTTTTTGCTATCTCTTTTCCGGGGAATTTAATCGGAACCCCCCCCGGACTTAACCCCGGCCCCCCTACGCGGAAAAAAAAGGGTGTTGACTTTTTATGGTCCTAGGCCTTTTTAAAAAAATATTATTTAAACATTTAGAATTGCCTACCAGGAAACTATTTTGCCCACGAGCAAGCTAAATGGTTCCCGTTTTTATGCTTCTTCAGTTTTTTTAAAAAATTGGATGAGAAAAATTAACTTTTACTTTTGACATATGGGGTTTGTAATGCATCCAAATTTTTTAAACATGTCAATGATCTTATAGAAGGATTAAAACCCCAGCAAAATTGATGAATTTTGATTTATGGTGTACTTTTGAAGAGCCCCAAAAACGACTTGAATGTTTT
>JAFIRS010005592.1:0-53486 GCA_018342105.1 Gonioctena quinquepunctata
CTTTTCAAATGCTTATATCAGGCTCTCGATTATATACCTCGAAATTAGTTCAGCCAATCGAATGCATTTATCTTACCAATCAAATCCCTAATCAGCGAATATACGACCATGTTGCTTGTATATTCACGAATATACAGCTACTTGCTATAAAACAGATATTCGCAATTGTTTATATCAAACCTATCAAAATAATTCAGTCACTGTCAAATAATGCCCAATTAACTGTCAAATTAAAAAAATTGCCGTTTCGGAAACATTCCTTCGAAAGAAATTCGAAAAAACGTAGAGAATATAGCACCAGTAAAAACTATTTGGACTCTTCTTCACAAATGAAGATAAATGTGTTTCAGGGATTCTGAAAGTTTGACTCTAAAGGGGTTAAATTGGGGTTGAAAGTCTGTATAGTTAGTTTCCAAGTTGGGGTAATAAAAATTGGTATTTGAAGTTCTTGATACAAATAAAAGAAATATGTATTTCAGTATTTTTATAAATTCAACCACCAAAGGGGTGAAATGGGGCTAAAAGTTTGTAATAGGTGTTCCATTAGTTTTCAAATTAGGGTAATAAGAATGAGTATTTTAGGCACTTGTAAGGGATAAAGAAATACAGGTTTCAGTGTTTTCATGAATGCAGCCCCTAGGGGTGTGAAAGTTTGTGTAAGGGTTCCGTTAGTTTGGAAGTTAAGGTCATAAAAATTGGTATTTGAGGTCTCTGTTAATAAAGAAATACGTGTTCCGGTATTTTCAGAAATTCCGTCCCCAAAGGGGTGAGTGAATTCGTAATAGTCGTCACAAAAAAAAGTTCAACGCGGACGAACAAATTAAAGTTCAAGTAAGGACGGGAAATCATTGACATCACTTTGGGCTCTTCTTTGGTGGTTCGGCACGTCGGCAAATGGGCAGTATCTGAGGAACCTTCAAACTCAGATCACCGACACATACATGTGGAGATTGGCTATGCCAATGAACCTGCAGTTATGTGTCGGGATCCCAGAAAAACCAACTGGCCGGGGTACCGGGAGGAGCTCAGGGCCAATCTCACAAATTTCAAAAATGTCAAACCTAACTCAAATTCAATTCATGAAATAGAGCAAACCTCCCTAATGTTACAGGAGGCCATAATAACTTCATATCATAACAACTGCCCTTTGAAGCGCAGCACCACTAAAGGTAAAGTGAGCTGGTGGAACACCGAACTCACACATCTTAGAAATAAAACGCGCAAACTATTCAATCGTGCGAAAAAAAACTGGTGACTGGGAGGATTATTCCAAAACTCTCACAGAATACAACAAAAAAATCAGAGGGGAACAAAGAAAGTCATGGAGGAAGTTCTGTGAGGACATAGAACAAACCTCAGAAAGAGCAAGACTCCACCGCATCCTTTCCAAAGACCCCATCAATCCGTTGGGGACTCTAAAAACCCAACGGCAACCACCAACACTGGGAAGGAAACTATGGAACTCTTGCTCCATACACACTTCCAGGATCCACTGTCACCACAAATCAAAACCCCAGATATGAAATCCTGCAAACCTTCATTTTGAGGGCAAAAGGGCAGACTGGGATGTGGCTAAACGAACGATAACTCATTCAAAAGTAGTGTGGGCAATAAACCCCCTTCCCAAGCCTTACAAGTCTCCGGGCCCAGATGGAGTATTTCCCATACTACTTCAAAGCGGAGTTGAATATCTAGCACCAGAACTGTGCAGACTGTACAGGCTGAGCTAGCATTGGGATGGCTACCTCAAACCTGAAAACTGTAAACGTGGTCTTTATTCCAAAACCTGGACGAGACTCATATGACCAGGCAAAGGCATACAGACCAATAAGCCCATCGTCATTTCTTCTAAAAGGCTTAGAAAACTGATAAAATAGAGACATAAGGGAAACCGCTCTTGTAGAACGGCCTTTACATCAAAACCAACATGCCTATCTAACAGGAAAATCATGCGAGACAGCACTTCATCAGCTTGTTTCAAGGCTTGAAGAGTCTCTAGCAAACAAAGAAATTGCACTATGCACTTTTCTAGACATCGAAGGAGCCTTCGACAACACCTCCTTTGAAAGGTATGGTCTCTGCGGCCACTCGAAGAGGCATTGACGAAACCACCTGCAGGTGGATACACTCAATGCTTCATAATAGAATGGTCCAAGCCAACATGTTCGAGGAAACAGAGCAGGTTGAAATTTCCAGAGGTACCCCACAGGGGGCATACTCTCCCCCCTTCTGTGGGACATGGTTGTAGATGAACTGCTAATTTCTCTGAATAACCAAGGGTATTACTCTCAAGGGTATGCAGATGATTTGGTCATCCTCATCAAGGGAAAGAATACTCGAAAAACCTCAGAGCTAATGCAAAATGCACTGAGGACAGTAGAGGAATGGTGTAACAGAGAGAGCCTAAGGGCAAATCCGAACAAAACAACAATAATTCCCTTCACCCGGAGAAGAAACATGGGAGATCTCATACCTCCCAGACTATTCGGTGAAACATTACAAGTAGTAGAGCAGGTGAAATATCTAGGGCTGATTCTTGACGAAAAACTAACCTGGAACCTGCATCTTCAACATGTAACCAACAAAAGCAAGATAACCTTCATGATGTGCAGGAGAGCTTTTGGAAAAACCTGGGGGCTTAAACCGAAAGCCATGCACTGGCTTTACACAGCGGTAATAAGACCAAGAATAACATGGCTCACTCTTATGGTGGCCAAAACAAATCAAAGACAGGCAAAACCAACCTTGGGAAAATCCAGAGGCTTGCCTGTCTCTGTATCACAGGTGCAATGAGTAGCACTCCCAAAAGCTGTAATGGAAATCATCCTAAACCTCGAACCCCTTGACTTACATGTCATTGGAGAGGCCAGGATGAGTGCATACAGACTGAAACAAACAAAAAACTGGAGAATCCGAACAACTGGACATACCAGAATCACTCATGTAATCAACATCGAAGAACTCGAAATGATTTCAGATTACATGCAACCCCTATGCTCATTCGAAAAACCATTCGAAACACGAATTGATGGATCTGGATGGGCCCCGAGTATAGAATCACAATCAACTGCGGACATAGTCTGGTATACAGACGGTTCAAAGACAGTTGAAGGAACGGAAGCAGGAATACATGGGGTAAGGCCAAGAAGGGATTACATAATACCACTTGGCAAATGCTCCACGATATTCCAAGCTGAAACACATGCTATCATGGTATGCATTCAGAAGAATCTAGAAAGTGGTTATAGGAAAAAACACATCTACATTCTATCTGACTGTCAAAGTGCTATCAAAGCACTCAACTCTACACAGAAAAAGTCCAAACTGGTCTGGGACTGCCTCCAGAACCTCATCGAGCTGGCAAAACACAACAAGGTCACCTTGATGTGGATGCCAGGTCATAGAGGCATTGAAGGCAACGTCAAAGCGGACCAGCTAGCTAGACAAGCATCTGAAACGCTATTCACAGGGCCAGAACCTGCACACGGGATTAGCAAAAACCGATGCAGGACCCCGATCGACGAGTGGATAAAAAGAAGACACCAACAATATTGGGATCAAACTGTCGGGCAAATACACAGCAAAGTCAGGGTAGGGCATCCAAACCGGACCCTGACGGCCGACCTTCTGAACCTGAACAGAACGAAGGCTCGTATAATAATAGGTCTGTTGACTGGACACTGCGGCCTAAGAAAACACCTGAACACCATGGGAGTACGCAGGGAAACCGTGGAGTGTAGGCTGTGTGATGAAGAGGAGGAAACAGCCTCTCATATTATCTTCGACTGTGACGCCCTAAGTAGTAGGCGACACAGAACCTTTGGAGAGATCAGCCCGGAAACAGGCATGAATCCGAAGAACCTTATCAACAGGCTTCTTAACCTAGTTAAAGGCACAAACCTGTTTGAATGAGGAACCACTGACGACAGAGTGATACAATAGACCCCAGCTGGTCACAGTGTCAAGGGAAGCTAAGTGCCAACCCTGTCTCTGGCTTGTCAGCCTTAAACCAACCAACCAAGGTGGGTAAGTAAGTATTCTGAAAGTAATCCAAATCAAGTAGGTAACAATCAGTGGAATTTAGCCACTAAAAATTGAAAAATAATATTAAAAAAAAAAAATTAAACCGCCAAAAAAAGAAACTGAAAAGCAAAAAAAAATTAACCTTTTCAGTCTTAATAACAAGCTTCAAAACTAACGTATGTAACTAATTTTGAGTCGGCGCCAAACAAACAATCAACAAATTCAAATGACTTTAAAGAAATGATCAAAACAAAATAACATGAAAATGCAACGTGAAATCTGCAGTGATAAACAATAACATTCCAGAAAAGCGCCCTCTGCACGACCACTTGCAAAGATATGTGCTCTCACATGTGTGCCCGTTCGGGTAGCTGTCTCGCTGATATTGACCTCGAGAATGTTCAGCAATTTCCAGCGAAGGGACGCGCCGTTGCCGCGCACACCGCTGCCGTCATTTTACGCTTTACGTAATTGATTAGCTTGTGTGTTTATTTGGCACCGACTCAAAATAGTTACTCATGTTTGGAGCTTAGTTATTAAGACCAAAAGGTTCATTTTCTTTTTTCTTTTCAGTTTCTTTTTTCGTCGGTTTTAGTTTTTGTTAAAAAGTTTTATTGTAAGGAAAATGTCCAAGGCAGTATACTGAATTACCACAGAGATCAAATAATATAGGTACAAGGTGTATGTTCAACATGTTTAATTATCCAAAGATTTGAATTTAATGCATCCATTTTTATATGAGCAACTGAAAGAAATATTAATTTTTATTTCGTTTTTTTATATTTTAAAAACTCTTTGCCCTCTCATGATAAGAGGAACTTACCAACGTATTTCCAATTAGCTGAAAGATCTGTTATTTTAGGAATTATTGTAGAGTTTTTGTAGTTCCTTAGCGATTGGGATGCCATCGAACCTAATTAAAAAAAAGTGTAGAATTTGGTGATGTATTTTGTTATGAATTCTCACCATGGGATGACTTCAAGCCTGGTGCTCCTAATAGGGCAACCTCCAATTCCTGAAAAAAAAGATAATGGTAAAAATTACTAGAAAAAAATAATCTACATTGTGCCAGATGGAAGTGATTGGCAGTGGACTTCGGAAATGAGAATTGCCTGTTTTTTTCAAGAAGTAAAATATAATATTCGTGTTTTTTTTTGGACATATTCAATTTCTCTTTTCCGATATATTGATGTAATGTTCAGAAATCTGCATAAACGATTCAACGATTTTGGAGAAATGACCATAACAAACATATTTCCATTCTCGAAGTGTAAGCTATAGTTGATACCCTAATCAATTGATTGGAACGAATTAAATCAGAAATGAAAAGAATGGTCAATTTTTGGTGAGCAAGAAATAAAGAAATGTATATATGTGTTTGTTTATATTTGGAATTCGAAGATAATTATGCCCAAGAGCCCCTCCACATTCTTCTACATGCAGTTCTTTGATAGACTTTTTGGTCTAACAATTGCGGCAGCTAAGAGATTGGAATCGTATCGCTTGAGGGCAAGAATACTGTGTGAATAAAAAAAAATTAAGCACACCTGAAAAACAGACAATTAAATAGTTACTACAAAAGTTTTCCATATATTCAGCAGAATAATCTACCTCCATATGGATTGGGGAATTCAGGGCCGTGCCCATAAAGCACACAACGTCCAATGGACGTCATTTTCAGGTCCAAATGAAGTCCAAACGTCCATGGACCTTATTTGGACGTCCAGTGGATGTACAGAACAGGATCTAAATTTCTTCTTCAGAAATTGTACTTTTATGGAACACATTGGAACACCCATAATCGTACATCCATAGGGTGTACAGAACTGAATCTTATTTGTACATTCAGTAATTATATGTTCACTGGATGTAAATTATTGGATCAACGTGGATTATCCATACTCATACATTCCTGTATGTCCATAGGATGCAAAGAACTGGATCCAATTTACATACAAATTGTAGTCTGTAATCATCCAATGGATGAACTACATTGGAACAACCCTATTTGTACATACCTGAACGTCAATTGGATGTACCGAACTGAATTCAATTTGTACATTAACAAATCGTACTTTTATGTGATTCCACTTAGATGATTATTTTTGGATCAAATTAGAACATCTACAATTGTACATGCCGGAATGACCATGGGATGTACAGAACAGGATCCATCGTTCATTGCACAAATTATACGATTATATATTATGAACTTTCTCATTTATAGTATGGCTCAGTTTTCATCCATACAATTGAGATTTTCGAAAGTAGAAAGTTGTGGTTATAAATTTTATTTTTTCTTTCGTTTGCGTTAGAAAAAATACCTCTGTAATGGTTTTTAATTACAATAATTCTCACCACCTTGGAGTATATATGAATAAATAAATAAACTTATTTCGCATATTTTTCTGATTCTATATTCTCGATAATTTGTTGGAAAATTTAAAATTCGGTATGCGCATCAAAACCCACCTTTAGAAGAAAAACGGAGATTCCGTGTCAATATTTTGATTCTTCTTTGCCTCAGTTAGATCCTCGAAAATTCCAAAATTTTGTCGAAATTTCCAAGTTTGAAGGTGCTCCTCAATTCAAACTCGATTTGACCTTCACTTGAATAACTTTCCCATAGACAAATTAAAAATAAAGAGACTGTTTGAAACATTGGCGATCTTGACCACCAAGTTTTTGGTACGGCCAGTCGCGCATGGAGGCGCTGCCCGCAATTAACAGACGACTGACATGATAATTTTCCAATTTCGACATTTGTCAGTAAATGACAAACCACGTAATAATTACAGAATAATTCTACTGTTCATTGTCATCGAAAAATTAATTATAGAAATTATACTATGGACTTGAATTATGAACCCAACGTCGAAAATGGAATGTTTTGTTATTCGAGTTGACGCTGAAATTCCTCGAAATATTCTTTCACAAGGTAAAATATAGGCTGTTTTTCACAAACTGATACTTATTTCCATCCATCAGTTGCAGAAATTTTTTCACAAACTGATACTTATTTCCGTCCATCAGTTTCCATTTCCTGTCACCATTTGAGGAAGTACGAAGATTATTATCAAACTGGAGTATTTGTTAAGTATACCTACTTGTTCTCTTTTGTGCTAATAAATGAACAAAATTATTGAAGGTTTGTTGTAAATGTAATTTATTTTTATTTTGATTGATTTCATGATAAGACTGAAGAATATTTTTAATTTTGTTGTTTTTCAGAGTTTTATTATTGTTTTGTCTGTAGTTGTACCTCGTCCTAGATACAATAAAATGTGTTTTTATAGTGTTCAACTTATTATTCTTGTTTTATAAGATCTTTAATTTTGTTCTTGATATCATGAAATGAAGATTTACTTTGAAACTTTATTTTAACCACGAACGAACTAACAGATTCTACGAATCGATTATTGTATATATTTTATTAGTGATCGATTTGCCATTCCTGTATTTCATATGATACAACCATTCATATGGAATACAAGAATGGCAAATCGATCACTCATAAATTATATACCATATCAATCATATAAAAGTAACACATTTGAAAAACCCGCCTTATCTCAATCGGTTTTACCAACTGTACTTAGTTCGGCCAGTTGCGAGATATGTCGCCACTGTCTAAACGTGGTGCCAACTTTTACTGCAGGTTTGACAACTCTCTTTATTTTTAGTTTCTCTATGAACTTTCCCTAAACACTAGCGCCAATTGTGGTTGTTTCAGAAATGTAAATTTAATGTCATGTTTCAGAACAATTGAATATACTATAATGGAAAAAATATTAGTACAACGTACAATACAAGTATTAGTAAAACGAAGGCGGATGAAGTAATGGTTGACAGTTCGAAGCAAGTACGTTTTTGAATTTAATAAAAAAATTGGCGTTTTCAATTTCGATTTATGAAGTTTTTTGCAGAGCTTTATAGGTGGTAATCTTTATGTACAAATCATAATATCCTAGAAAGAAGGCACATGCCTGTTCCCTATTGAGTCGTTGAAAAATTGAGTGATGATCAAGTTACTTCTTTGACTGTGGCATTTGATTCCCTTTCATTCTATGTGTAATGATATGAAATATGCAAAATTTTATATGAGCATTGAAATATATGTTGCAATAAAAATGTTCTTCATCTGATGGTGATATATCGTATACTTTTATTATTTAGTTTTAAATATTTTTGTTCAACATTTCATGAAATATTTCACATGAATATAATTAAAAATTTGATTGTCTGAAAACTCGCAACTTCCATTTGGCGCTACTGTTCCTTCTCCCGCTATACGCTGACACCCTCCAACCACCCCATCCCCACTTCAAAGAATGACGTTAGATTTATGGTTAGAATAGGTTATCAACGCTTGGTTTGTGGGCATGGCTTTTTTTCATTTTGTGAATTTCAAATGCTTTTGGAAAATGGATAACCTATTAGGCCAGTTGTTGAACTACGGAGGTAGTGTGTGGAGGTGATAGTAACGATGTGAGTAGAATAAGGTGGTCTCGAGGGAACAGGCAAATGTACATCTTCAAAACAAATCATATTATCATCAATGTAATACCATCAACTCATGGGAAGCTATTAGAATCCTTCTAAGTTTGATGCCGTTATATAACACTCAACATTTAGTCATAAGTAGGTAAGCGAATTTACTAGGTTCTTATTGTATTACTTGTGAAGTTCTTATCAGCTTTGAAAACTAAGTCCATGTCCATGTCCATGTCCATGTCCATGTCCATGTCCTATTCCATGTCCATGTCCATGATCCATGTTCATGTCCATGTCCATGTTCCATGTCCATGTCCATGTCCATGTCCTATCCATGTCCATCATGTCCATGTTCATGTCCATGTCCATGTCCATGTCCATGTTCCATGTCATCATGTCCATGTCCATGTCTAATCCATGTCATGCCATGTCCATGTCCATGTCCATGTCCATGTCATGTCCGTATCCATGTCATATTCATGTCCATGTCCATGTCCATGTCCATGTCCATGTCCATGTCCATGTCCATGTCCATGTCCTGCCATGTCATGTCTGTCATGTCCGTCATGTCCTATGTCCCTGTCCATGTCCATGTCCATGTCCTCATACCATGTCCATGTCCATGTCATGTCCATGTCATGTCCTATCCCATGTCCATGTTCATGTCCATGTCCATGTCCATGTCCATGTCCATGTCCATGTCATGTCCATGTTCATGTCCTATGTCCATGTCCATGTCTCATGTCCATGTCCATGTCCATGTCCATGTCCATGTCCATGTCATGTCCATAATCCATGTCCATGTCATGTCCATGTCCATGTCCATGTTCATGTCCATGTCCATGTCCATAATACCATGTCCATGTCATGTCCATGTCCATGTCCATGTCCATGTCCATGTCCATCGTCTATCCATGTCATGTCCATGTTCATGTCCATGTCAGTTCATGTCCATTCCATGTCCATGTCCATGTCCATGTCATGTCCATGTCCATGTCCATGTCATGTCCTGTCCATGTCCATGTCCATGTCCATGTCCATGTCCATGTCCATGTCCATGTCCATGTCCATGTCCATGTCCATGTCCATGTCCATGTCCATGTCCATGTCCATGTCCATGTCCATGTCCATGTCCATGTCCATGTCCATGTCCATGTCCATGTCCATGTCCATGTCCATGTCCATGTCCATGTCCATGTCCATGTCCATGTCATGTCATGTCCATGTCCATGTCCATGTCCATGTCCATGTCCATGTCCATGTCCATGTCATGTCCATGTCCATGTCCATGTCCATGTCCATGTCCATGTCCATGTCCATGTCCATGTCCATGTCCATGTCCATGTCCATGTCCATGTCCATTTTCCATGTCCATGTCCATGTCCATGTCCATGTCCATGTCCATGTTCATGTCATGTCCATGTCCATGTCCATGTCCATGTCTTGAAAATCATCTCCTTTTGAATACATTGAAAATTGTTTTTTTATAAGTTATGAATCTTTCCTGTGTTTATTTCATTAGGTAAAAAGTACTTTTAATTTAATTATTCAAGGGAATAAATTTGACATAATTGATCATTTGAGCAGTTATCTGCACATAATATATACATCTCAGTATTATAGTATGGTAATATGTTGTTATGACACCAGCACAATTTGATTAAACTGAATTCACAGAAACTGCTCTACATGCCAAAAAAGGAGATAACAATTTCAAAATGGCTTCGAAGAGCCAATGAAAGGAAAGGATGTTAGTTGTTACTCTTATGTGTTTTTTCCCAAGATATGTAGTTTTTTCCAATGAGTGATATTTGTTTTATTTAATGTTTTATATGAGTTTTTAATTTTTTCAGAATGTTCTGAATTTATTTATTTTATTTATTTAGTATTAAAAACATTATTATTTATTGTTATAGTGAGTTTCATTTCAAATACCACCATCATATATATATATATATATATATATATATATATATATTTATATATATATATATATATATATATATATATATATATTTGTAGTTTTATTTGCTGACTGAATACGAATTGAGTGATTGGTATTTGGGTTATGCAGCAGGCCAATAAGTGTACTCTTTTACACGGATTCCAAGCTTTCGATAATATTTATTATCATCATCAGGGATGCTTCAAAATAGGAAGAAACACAGGAATATATAATAGAGAAAAACAAGACATTCATAACTTACAGTGTACGTGAGGTTATGCGGCGATGATGTTGAAATCATATATAAAGTTATATGAACAAAACTGTGTATACAACTCACAGGAATAAACTATAATCCACATTACATACGTTAACAATGTATTCTTATGTTGAGAATTATGAATCGTGTTTTACTTTGAAAGGGTTGTCAACAAGACATGTGAATGGATGAATTCTCAAATAGACTGACACAACAGATATAGACCACTGGAATTAGTATTACCAAGTGAAATTCACAACGGCATGGAATATTTCCATATATAGATCCAAATAAAAGTTTATTGACTATTGAGAATTTAGATGTGTGAATATAGGATGATGTGCATTGAAATAATCAAACTATGTTATTAGCATTCATGGGGGTAATCTGCTGATTCTCCCTAACATTAGGATTGTCTACAAAAATTAAATAAGAGTAAATCTCACTCAAATGATTTAAATCTGTTTTTTTATTTAAAGGATTTTCTGCCCGAGAAATGTGAACCATCTCTAAAAAGAGTCTCTTGGTATTGTTTCTTTCGTTGGATAACATTTTTACTGAGTTATAATCCATACAATGTCCTTCCTTATAGACATGCTCACTCAGTGCACATCTCTCCGGGTGCAGTCTACTGTCACTTTTGTGTGCGGTGATGCGGTCCTTCAACTGTCTGGACGTTTGTCCTATGTACACAGTGTTGACACGGTGTACAGTAAACTACATCTGAACAGCTGGTGCATGGGGTCTTGTCTTTCAATTTTGAAAAAATTCTACTAAGAGGTAAAACATTTGTATTAGCTATTTTAATGTTTCCTGAAAAAGACTTGAAGGTTCTGGACAGTCTAGATGTGATATCTTTGATAAAAGGTAAAGAGGTATAAAAATATGTTTGAGAGGGTTCTGAAATTTGCATATTGACTGGTGGAACTGGTGGTGCATTAATGAGATAAGCATTGGTTATGTCTTCTATGGATGAAGTATTATATAAAATATTCTTAAGGAAGGAAGCAGGATATGCATTCTGTATGAATAGGTTGTAAATAATGTTGAGATTCCTATTGTGAAAGGAACTATCAGATATCCGGATTACTCTTGTTTTCAACTGTTGGATTAGATTGGACTTTATGCTCTGTTTGTGATACGACCAATAATTGATATAACGGCCAGAGCTCATTGGTTTTCTATACCAATCGATGAGTATGGTATTATTATAGAAAGAGAGAATGAATATAATAACGTGCCTTTTCTAGATACGTTATTCATCAGATCACCAGACAATACCATACTCATCGATTGGTATAGACTGTGACTGGGCTCCTAACGGGACATAATCACCTGAACAGGCACATGGAGCTCATCGGGATCACAGATGATCCCCTATGTAGATGGTGCCTGGAAGATGACGAGACATCGTCGCACATCCTCACTGAGTGCTCAGCCTTGGTGCACCAGAGGGAGATCAACCTTGGGGAAATTCTGAACCCAGAGGACGTCAAGGAGATTCAGCTGAGGAAGCTGCTGAATTTTGTCAAAGAAATCGGCATGCCCAGCTGAGTTTCTCAGAACAAGTGGGCGCACAATGGGCCCAAATAGAGAGGCCTACGTGTACGGGGTTCTTCGGAACCAGCCCACCTTGTGCGAAGAAGAAGAAGAAGACTCTTTTTAGAGTGGGTTCACATTTCACAGGCAGAAAATCCTCTAAATAAAAAAACAGATTTAAATCATTTGAGTGAGATTTACTCTTATTTGATTTTTGTAGACAATCCTAATGTGAGGGAGAATCAGCAGATTACCCCCATGAATGCTAATAACATAGTTTGATTATTTCAATGCACATCATCCTATATTCACACATCTAAATTCTCAATAGTCAATAAACTTTTATTTGGATCAGACAGTTCACCGATTACAGATCCGTAGTAGAGAGAGAACCTACGAGTATAGCAGAGGACCCTTGAATATAGCGATAACACATACCGAAATGAAAGGCACACTGAACTCAGTTAAAGCCCAGGACTTGATGATATACCATACACATTTTCCACTAATCTCCCCCATATCACAAGAGTCCACCTACTGGAAATTTTCAATGGAATTTTTCTCCATAATAAATTATCCGACAACAACTGAAAAGCAGCCATAGTTATTCTCTTAGAAAAACAAAATAAACCCAATCTGGAAACGAACAATGTATCAATAACATGAAGGACCAAGAACCTATATACCTCCCAAACTACTCTACCTTATCTAGATATAAACGATGCTCATCTCCTCATGGGGGTTCACTGATACTCATAAAAGATAGTTTCAATACATAATTGCTCTTTAAATTTCATAAAATGCAACCACTCAATTTAAGATGAAACATTCGAATTCTCAATCATTTCCAATGAGGAACACGATTATAAGGTATTGTATTTTTATATTGTGATAGTGTTTTGATGTTATTTTTGTTCTCCAAACATCCCCCAGAGCAGGAAACAGGGGTGCAGAGCGGTTGAAAACCACTCGCCTGTTATCACCCTGTCTGATTCCTGCCCTGAGACATGTGTAACACGGAAACCAAAAGCACGTACCATGTTCATATTATTTAAAAAAGCACAAGACCATAAACAACAGATTAAACTGTTTTTTTATTGTCTGCTGATTGAGCACGTCTTATGCTGTCATTCAGTGACGAATCAGAAAAATCAAACACAAAAAGCTGTCTTATGAACTCGGAACTAGTAATTTGGCGCAGGACCATAGTTGAATTTTCTAAATGATATCTCCATTATATTGCAACTCTTATAGTAATTTTTTTTTTGAAAACGCATATTTGAATGTATATATATATATATATATATATATATATATATAGAAGGGTAGTCTCGTGACTGGAATAGTTGAAAATAACGATATGTGGATGATTTGATCCTCTCTGTACCTTATGACAAAGTAGATGAAGCGTTATTCTATTTTAACAGCTATGCTATTAATCTACAATTTACCTCTGAGGTAGAAGTCAACCGAAGCATCCCTTATTTGAACATGAGAGTATGTAGAGGGGTTGACAATGTTCTTCGCACCAAATGGTATAGGAAACCAATATGCTCTAACAGATTCATAAGTTTCCATTCCTATCATGCTCCAAGCATGAAAACAAATCTGGTTGAAGGTATCAAAAACATAGTAGCGTGTTTATCACATCCAACTTTTCAAAATGAATGTTTAAATGAATTGAAAACTATTTCAAAAGAAAATTCATATCCGATTAAATTTATTAATAAATTACTATTCAGTACTGATCGTCAACCCAGCGTTACTATTATTGAACCGGGAAATGCAAATATTAATTTTGAACCTGTAACATTAAATTCTCCAATTATAAACTCAATTGCTCAACCTCAAAAAGTAGAATCATTCATACATAAAACATTACCGTATGTAAAAGAACTAACTTTCAAACTGACTAACTTGTTTAAATTAGATAAACTACGCATTGCCAACAAAAATATCAAAACTATTGCTAGTCTTTACACTAGAACTAAAGCCCCTTCGCCGATTTATGGAAAATCAAATTTATATTGGTCAGACGAGTAGGAATTTAACAGGCCGCATAGCATCTCATAAGAGTGATTGTAAAATTAAAAAAAACAGTCGTGCATTAGCTGAACATAATATCAACTCTAATCATTTCAGTAATTTCAACAACCCTTCTATTTTAGCAGTAGAGAATAACTACCACAAAAGGAATTTCCTTGAAATGGTATACATAAAAAATGAACCTGATAGCATGAATAAACGATCAACCTAGGTGTTATTTACAATTACTTGTTAAAACTTGATTCCAATTGAATTTTCTGAAAGAAAAAACTACTTATTATTTCTTGATTTTTTCTCTCATTTATCAATTTTTGTCATATAGATTGGTACTATTCCTTTTGTTCTGTGGACAAAACACATGTTTCTCCCATGACAGTTTGACATTGACATATGACACTTGACACCTTCTGTCTTGCACTTCCTGTCATCCACCATTCCATTTTCAGTCATGCTTTAACCATGTGGTATTTGTCCTGTCAAAGTTTAATTGTTTTTTTAATTATGTTCCTTAACAATATGTGCTTTTACAATTGTTTAATTTTATATATATTACTAGTAGTGCTTCATAGTGATATGATTTTGAAAAGATACTCAATCACACAATGGTGATTAGATCGCTGTCTTCACTCAACCTCACCTTAGTAAGTTCATTTAAATTTGTTTGAAATCGTATTTCACAATTTGTGTTTTCCTTTTTTTACAGCTGTCTTGATAATGAAAATAAACATTTTCGAAAGCTTGACAAAGTAAGAAAGAGTTTTTCTTCTTTCACTGGCCATTAAATTTGACTGCAACCTCAAGGAATATCCTTTCTAATAAGTTTATTTCAAATTCAGAGTTATTATATATATATATATATATATATATATATATATATATATATATATATATGTTGTTATGTTATGAAAGACCAGAAATTTATATAAAAAAAAAATCAATAAAAAACCCACAAAAATAATAATTACTTACTAGTTAGTAGTTTAAGAGATATTGTTTTTACATATTTTTAAGATTCTATTCCTTTTATGAAGCCTCTGTATGATATTGATGGATAAAAAATATACAAATACTATAATGCAATCATTTTCTTACATTGTCAAGATCATTACAACCTATAATTGTTCGAAAGATAACAAAAAGGTCTAGATTTACAGAATCATCCTGAATAAAATATTATCAACAAAATTATAAGCTTGAAACATACAGTATATGGAATTGTACCTAATTGAAAATAGCCAATGGGAGAACAACAAACTTCTTGATGACAATAGCCAATCAGGGAACAGTATGGTCAGATGTAAGATTTGAAATTGTGAGAAAATAAGAACGGAAAAGTGTCAGAGACAATTATTAATGAATATTGTACATAGTTTGTAAGAAAAGAAAAATATTTTAGTTAATAAGTTTTGACAAATAACCCCAAAGAGTGAAAATGTGACAACAAAGTGCGCGAATTTGAAAATCCAAATGATATGGGAAAAGGGAGAAATGGTATCCAGGTGACAGAAAACAAAGCCACGGGGAGATTGAAAAATTTTTTGAAAAGAACGCCACGTTCGTACTTTAGAGAAAGAAAAATTCAAAAACTTCATCAATATAAGGTAGTTTCTCTATTAGAACCCAATCAACTCAACTTCAGGAGAATTTCAATGAAAATGAATAGCAGCAAACGACATTACCTTTTATGTACTCCACATGAAACTATTTCAAAGCTGATTTCTGGATTTGTATGGTTCCTTTTTGGTATTGGAGAGCCTGAGAGCAGTACATTGAGGAGGATTCAATTTCATGGTGCATATTGTAACAGCGACAGTTCCAGCGTCAGGTATAAACTTTTTTAGTGCACATCACAAACTGAATAACCTCACAAATAACTCGTATCATACCAGAAGAGCTCTATTTCACTTTGATATTGAACTATTAAAGAACTTCAACCTTCAAAGTAAAAGTGAGGTTGTGTTATTTTTATTCATCACCGTTTCTCATGATTGTTTTTGAAAATTTGTAGAATGACCATAGTATAAGCTATCTATCGTAGGCCAGGTTAATATAAGTTTTCCTGAATAAAGGAAATAATTGTTTTTCGACATTTTCTCGTTTGTTTTCCACAATGATCTGCAATCGTACTTGTAAACATTGAATAGATTGAATTTGACATCAAGCAGTGGCTCTATTGCCTGAACCGGCTATCTGAGACAAAAGGCGTACCAACTGAGTTTAGTCGTGGTAAGGAAAGTGATAACAATTGGCAGCAACGTGACGAGAAAACAGTGACGTTAGCTAGCAATTATTATTACATTTCAATATATTATACAGGGTGAAAATAATTCATCTATCATATCAATTTGAACCCAAGAGGGATAAAAATCAACAACAACATATTATTTTTACAAATCACATTTCATAACAATTTGGTTCCCAACTACGAACAGAAATTATTAGCAATCATCATTTTATAATAACAATTTATTTGATATATCATCATTTCATAACAATTTGGCGCCCAACGCGGTGCAAAAATATATTTGCAAGCATAATAATAATAAATTAAATGATTAACAAAAATCATAACAATTATATATATATATATATATATATATATATATATATGAAAACAATTAATTCCCACTATATATTATATATATATATATATATATATATATATATATATACTAGCTATATATATATATATATATATATATATACACACATTAGCCGCTCGGAACAATTCGGGTGTTGCGAATTAAAGACTCGTAAAGTACCGACCTATTAGACTAATGCGTCGGCGTCTAACATTTTGAGTATTCTGTTCCCTGTAAATCAGATTGATTCAACTAGTTTTCTTGTGCTGTGATTTAGACTAAATATAAATATATTTGAGTTAAATGGATCCAAAGACATTACCAAATATGTGTTATAAAAAATACATCCTTCAAGACGATTAGGTTTGAGCCGAAATAGATACCGCCGTAAGGTATCTAAACGAGGCGATTATTTCCCCGTACAAAAACAGCTGCCCTCTCAAAGAGGGGTGAGAAAATACAAGAACATCCTGGTGGAACTCGGAAATCGACAACCACCGCAGGGTAACGGAAAAGCTTCTAAACAAGGCAAAAAGAACGAAAGTACCACTCGACTGGGAAAACATAGGTCGCCCAGGGAGTGTAAGAAAGCCATACGGCAATCACAAACAAATAGCTGGCGGGCCTACTGCGAGGATATCAACACAATGCCCTCAGCAGCAAGGTTCTGCAAAGTTCTCTCTAAGGATCCAGGGAAGGGAGTGGGTACCCTGTCCCTGCCTGATGGACAGGAAACTGCATCAGCGGAGGAGACTCTACAATACCTGATCTCCATACTCTCTCCTGAATCAGAACCAATCACTCAGCCAGCCTTGAGGATAAGCCCAATGAGGAAAACTCATATGGACTACGAAATGGCTACAAGAGTGGTAACGTGGGAAAAGGTGAGATGGGCCGTGAAGACCTTCTTACCATTCCAATCACCAGGGGAGGATGGTATTTTTCCGGCCCTTCTCCAAGAGGGACTGAATATTATTATCCTCCTACGCTGAGATAATCAACTATCGTTCTCTCGAAGCATACAGAGTCATAAGTGGGATATTTCGAATGTACTCTGAAAGTTCCCAGTCTGTGTGTGTCGCCAGGTATCTTTCAAATGAACTCACGAGGCCAACCGAGTTATGTATATGTATTGTGTGAATTGATGAAAACGGGCCCCAGCAAGCATAGTTAAAAAGGCGGTCTGTTATGAATTGGTAGTCAGGGCAGTAGATCATTTCCACGAATCCCCTCATGAAAGGAAGGGAGTTTCTGATTAGAACCGATCATGTGGCCCTGAAATGAGAGGAGACCATCAATATTTTATCCTGCTATTAAAACATATTCAAGCAATTGTGATAAATATGCGACCTCAGAGCAGACTTTGCTATCTGGTTTATATGCAGCTTTCAAATACAAAGGAGTATTACGTAAAAAGAAACGACCTCAAGCTACACGAAAAGAGGGAAGCACATATCGGTACAGCCTTCATCAATTGGTCGTAGAAAAACGGCAATGAGATGAAAAAAGCAATGTGCAGTGGAAGAAAGGTACATCAATTCAAAAGTACGGCTAGGAAAGCACCCCATTCCTTAGCTGTATGGGTTCAAAATAATGTGGGATTGGGAGGAAATAAATACAAAAAATGAAAATAAAAATACCTTAATTTTGTACTTTTCCATTTTTATTTATTCAATAAACGTTTTTCTACGTTTTTTTAATGTATTTTTACCAATACCTATTCATTAATGTCTAAACCAAAAAGTTGCTACGCCGCAATAATTTCAAAGTCAGGACAGTAGAACTAGATTTATACTTTAAACTTACCATATATCACTAATACCTTAATTTAGATTAAGAGTAATTTTTCTGTAACCCACTGTGCCCTAATAAATAAGTAATAAATGTTCATCATCATAACGCATTCATCATATTTATTGGGTTTAGTATACAGACATTTCAAAAAGTCTTAGTATGACATATATTAGCCCATACTAAGACTATTCGCAGACCCTGTAAAACACGTTTGAGTCAATATTCATTAAAACAATACATAACATAGACATGTTTTAGCTATTTCGTAGGTAAATCTCCGACGCAATAGTCTAATATATCGCAACACCCGAAGCTTGCACTGAAGTTTACTCGTAACTCCGAAACTTATGCTTCACAAAACAATCATTCAAACATAAGTTGAAATCCTTTTTGACAGAACAGTGTTTTTATAGACTGGATTAATATTTTTCGTAGCAGTCTGCTGCGAAATAAATTTTCTCTTTTTAGTATTATTTTATTTAAAATTTACGTGTGTAGATATATAAACATTTTGAATGTAAGCAACTGACTTTTTCCATATGGTTTGTAACTGTCTTAAGGAAATAAAATTATTATTATTATTACATCACACCGCTATTATGAAGTTCACAAAATGGATTTGAAGATGTGTTTGTTGCCACTGAACGCTAAAACTACCGAACAGATTGTGATGAAATTTGGCAAATATATAGAAATATATAACCTGGGATAATAGAGGCTACTTTTAGGTATGAGTCCATCCAATATTAATCGCAGAAGCTGTTTCTATAGGGAGCAAATAAAAACTCACTTCGCTAACACGAGCGTATATGCCAAGAAACTGAACGAAAAATAATCTGTACTACTCGTAAACATTTTCCGTCGGCAGACGGTAGATCAAAAGAGCCGATACTCAACGTGGACGTGAGTGACGGCTGTCGCTGTTCTACAACCGATTCGTCTGGGCCAATCAAGTCGAACATCGATGCTTGTAGGCGTGTCTATACGATGGGAGGTCATAAATCACGCGTTATATTTGTGTTTTCATAGCTCTGAAAGATTAAAAACCAGTAGCGTCTGTGGTCTTGGTGTGTGCCGAGGGAAATACGTTTTAGGATATAATAATAACCTACATCGAACAATGAAGGAAATTATTTTTCTTTCTTAATGTATTTGTATAAATAAAAGCTTGTCTTTATTTTTTTTTTCATTTTTCATTATTTATGAAGTATTTTTGAAATCTTAAAATATCTTAATAAAATTAGTTATCTCCGCCACTGCTGCTCACACGATTTCGCCGCAAGACTTTTTTATGCTTATTGGGAAAACTATACAATGTATGCGAAACCGCGATCAGAACCAAAAAAATGAAAGAAACACAATTTCCATGAGTAATTATAGTGGTACCTATATTGTTAGTCAGAAACTGAAAAATCCGTTGCGACTTATATCACGTGACTTCAGATTTGGCGGGAATTTTGAAAAATGTTGTCTGTGTTGCCGAAAAATTGGTTAAATTGACAAGATATCGAAAATTTGTATTGAGAAAATGTGTTTGGAATCCAACGAGGACCTCATATACCAACTTTGAAGCAGATTGGAAATAAAAATAAAAATACCATTTTATTCCTCTACCGTTACTAAGAAACATTATACATTCTTGTTTCATCTGGAAACAGCTTTAATAACCTAAATCACATAACTTTCGGTCAAAACTAATCAAATATTTGTGGAATAGACATTTTACGGGAGATTAATTATGAAAACACGACTTAGTCTTGTCACTAGGTGTGGTCATGCCCTGTATATTGATGCACATGGGCTTATTGAATATTCTCAACCCGTAAATGATATTTAAACTGACTAATATTTATAATTAAAACTTAATAATATATCATTTATCCTAATTGAATTCAGTATTGATTAGGTGAATGTGGAAAAAGAAAAAACTCAATAAACAAAAAATGTACAAATTTTCAATATTCTACGTGACCACCTTCCCCCTCCATACAAAGAATTGTTACGGAAAACATTTCGCGGCGAACATTTTCCAACAAAGTTCTGTTGATCAGTGCTGCACAATTCCTTATACAAATTCCTAAATGTTCTACATTTCAAAATGGGCGTTGTTCATGAACATTGCTTTTCAGGTAACCATATAAAAAGAAATCACACGGCTGGAGACCTAGCAGGCAAAGGATTACCAGAATATCGACCTATCCACTACTCACCAAACTCATTGTACAACCACGCCCGTACTTCATTCGTAGAATGAATAGAAGCCCCATCTTGTTGAAAGAATAAACTAATCCGCTCTGGTTGTCGATAAATGTAGATATTTCTCTGTCCGTAAAAAGTTCAAATATCGTTCGCCATTTAAATTTTGTCTAAAAAAGAAGGGACCTACAATTCGCTCATTTGAAATTCCACACCATACATTCACTTCGAACTATATTGGTCCTTGGCTTCAATAATAAAATTAGGATTATGATCTGCCCACCATCTACAATTTTGAGAACTGAAGACACCATTTTAGGTAAAAGTTACTTTGTCAGATAATAGCATATTTTTTGAGAAATCACGATTGTCTTCTAACATTCCCTGAAACCATGCAAAAAATAAAATCGAGCGTCGTAATCCCTGTTTCGCAGTACTTGCCCAAATTTTGGTTTGTATGGGTGAAAGTGATTTTGCTTTAAAATTCGTCCCTCTTCTGTCATAATTTTCGTCGGAACTTTTGGTGTCTCAGTGACTGTCAGTAAAACATTGTTTACATTATTTTCATTATTTACAACACTTTTATATTTGTTTTCAACCGAACCAGTTTCCTAAAATTTTTGCAATATCTTTGCCAAAATAGTAAAATGCAAATTTTGGTTTATATGCCTTCCATTGAAAATTTCAGACTTCTCATCCGCCATATAACAATACTATTTCAATTTTTCCTTGTATAATCAGTTTTGGAGCAATTTCTATTGATAGATTGAATAACACAAAACTGATCAAGAACGACAACTCCAAAAAAATTGTCAACAAGTATTATTAAGTTTTAATTACAAATATTAGTTGGTTTAAATTTCATTTACGAGTTGAGAATATTGAATAAGCTCATGAGCATCAATATACAGGGCATGACTACACCTTATAGTGACAAGACCAAAGGAGGAGCGTTTTTAGGTTGACAGTTTTTCGAGTCAAATTGCTAAAGGAAACAGTTTAGAATTGGAACTACAAAAATTTACCTGGTATCAATACAAACATCGAGTGTAATTCGGCAGGATAATTTAATGAATAAGAAATTTAGAAACATATCAATGCAAACTTTATTTATTTTGGCAACCAACATTGATAAACAAATGAATGAGTGAAAAAACCACTAGTGCATTTGCCGCTGTAAAAGTTGCAGCTAACTTTTTCCGCTGTCAAACTGACAATTGCACTGTGGCATATGCGATTTTTTATTCATGAGTTTAATTGTCCTAACTAAACTCCCTCGAAATGTCTATTCCACTAATATTTGATTAATTTTGATCCAAACTCGTGTGATTCAGGTTATTAAAGCTGTTTCCAGATAAAACAAGAATGTATAATGTTTCTTAGTAAGGGTAGAGGAATAAAATGGTATTTTTGATTTTGATCGGTTCAAATTGGTACAAGGGGTCCTCGTTAGATTCCAAACACATTTTCTCAATAAAAATTTTCGATATCGATCATTTTTCAAATTCCCGCCAAATCTGAGGTCACGTGATATAAGTCACAACGGATTTTTCAGTTGTCAGACATGCAGAAATGAATCGCCATTGGAGTTTTTCAGAAATTTCAATTAACAAATATTTTTCCCAAATGTAGCGAACTTTATGACGGACACTGTATATGTATATATATATATATATATTTGCATATATATGTGCTTTTATATATATATATATATATATATATATATATATAATAAACAGTGATTTTCTGTCTCTTTCTACTCCCATTTACGCGTACAAGTTGTAGCATGTCAGTCGAGCCAGCCCTTTCGTCGTAGTGTTTTGTTTTATCGCTGCCGCATAACTTTCTAAGGTACGTAAAAAATAATTATTTTTCGTATAGAAAGTGCACACAGTATTGTTTTATAACTTTAAGAGACCCTTTAGATGTTCTTTAGATGTTTTAGCGGTATTAGATAGTATTACTTTCTGAAATATAAATATGTGAATATTAGTTTGAAATAGTTGGAAAATCCAAATATGGACGGATCACAGTGTCAATTATGGACTATTCCATATGGACACCGTGACGTATCACTATTAATGACTTTGTTAATTATATTTTTTTCGGGTTTTATCAGAATGGCGGGCGTCAATTGGAAAACGAAGCGAAAGAATGGAATTCAGAGCATATGGCAGAAGCTATAAAATTAGTACGAAAAAAAAATGGGTTATTTGAAAGCTGCAAAACACTTCGATGTGCCAAGATCTACCTTGTTTCTGTTTATGTCAGAAAAACGAATTTTCTCTAGAAGAAACCGCAGCAACTACACTCGGAAGGAAAACTGTCTTAGAGACAACCCTTGAAATATCTTTTGGTAGACTACATTTTGACGATGGAGAGAAAATATCATGGCTTGACGAGAAATTATGTTCGAAGAATGTGCGTACATGTTAGCAAGGCGTAATAAGTTGAAAAATCCATTTGGTGCGACTGGCATGGCTGGAAAAATGGCTTAAATTATTCCTGAAACGCCATAAGGACAAGCTATCAGTGAGAAGACCAACTGGCACGTCTTTTGCTAGAGCCTTTGGATTTAGCAAAGAAAAGTAGACTCATTCTTTGATCACCTCGAAGACGTTTATGCTCAAAGGAAACTATGGTCCAAGTCGCATATACAACGTGGATGAATCAGGGCTTACCGTAGTACAGAGCAAGATACCCCAAGTGATTGGACATAAAGGAAAACGGCAGATAGCTTCTCTTATCTCAGCGGAAAGGGGTTCTTTGACGATTGTTGTTGCCATGAACGCCACTGGTCATTTTGTACTCCCTTTATTATATTCCCGCGCAAGAATATGAGTGATCAGCTAATGAGAGGTAGTCCCCAGGTGCTGTTGGCATTGCTAGGCAAAATAACGTAGAAATTGTCTCCCTACCTCCCCACACAACTCACAAGCTCCAGCCACTGGACAAAACGTTTATGGGACCACTAAAACCTATTACAGTGAAGAAATACGCATGTGGATTAGAGACAATAATCGACCACTAAGCCCTATGATGTTGTCGAGCTGTTTGGCAGACTTATTTGAAAGTGCAAACTGGTGAGATTTCAGCAAATGGCTTTCGTGTAACTGGCTTATGGCCATTGAATAAAAATATTTTCACTGGGTCGACTTCTTGCTGCGCAACAAGATGCAGTTAAAGATGGTTGCACAGTCAACGTTACATCAATGGCATCAGGTCACCAACCTGAAGTACCATCGATGGCCAGTTTAAGAACACCTGATAATTGTATGCCTTCAACTGAAGCTGTCACACCCAGACAAGATACAAATATTGAACCTGTACCCTCAACTTCTGGACTATCTCGCAGTGATTTAGGATTAGTGTCTCCGTATGATATCAGTCCCGTACCAAACAAGAAAAGGAAACCTTCTAATAGAGGAAGAAAAGCATCTGTTGCAGCAGTCATCACGTCGTCACCGTATAAGAATGACCTTATAGACAAAAACAGGAAAAAAGAAGAAAAAGAAAATAAATTATTCAAAAACAAGAATAAAAAAACAGAATGAGAAGAAATCAAAAGGAAAAAAACCAAAAGAAAAGACTGAGCCTATGTCTGATTCAGATGATGAGGAGGTGATGCTGTTTGATACAGACAGCGAACCCGATGCCTTGATAGGATGTACAGCTCCAGACTCTGAAGATTCGGAGTGTATTTTCTGTGGTATGCTGTTTTCGAATGACACTCATGGGGAAACATGGATCAAGTGCCTCATGTGTGGGCTCTGGGCACATAATGATTGCACTGGGCCAGAGTTTGATACCTGGATTTGCGATTTTTGTAAATAATTTGTGTTCATTTCTTCATTATACCAAAGTTTTCAAAGAGTCTCTTATAAGTTAAGGTTAATTTTTCATAGTGATTATAGTATTCCATATTTGGGGTACCTATTCCATATATAGGTACCTTTATCGTTTTAGTTTTTGAAAATTTTTCTTACCTCAAACTGAACAAAATAATCTGAAATTGTTACAAACTTAAGTGCAAATATATGATTGTTAATAATTAACACAAAAAGTATTTTATTTATAAAATTTGTGAAAGTTATGCCTGAAAATCAAAACGGTATTCCATATTTGGTCACTTTCCTCTATATATATGTATATTTATGTATATGTATGGGTCTCTGGAAACCAAAATAATTTTTTTTCGAAAATTTGCATACTTTAATATTATATGTTTCCGATTGGGGTAACAAGTGAACATTATTTTGAAATTACAGATTTGTAAATACATGTTTTTTGTAATTCTATTGTGTTAAAAAACTCACCTTTATATAGTGAACATCCATTCCTACTTGTCCAAAGGCACTGTCGTAGTAAGCAGCTCCATTAAAAAGAGATAACATAGCTTGAAAAATAAATCAAATAATTCATGTTATACTTTTCCATGCGAAAGTGAATAATTTTGAATAATGGTATCAACGAATAGCACTTGTTACCTTCTACTTCCCACCAAAAATGGGACACACCATAAAGTGCATAATAATAACATTTTACTTATGGCAGTAAAAGCATTATTACGAAATGGTTTCAAAACAACAACAAATTATTAGTATCGGCATTTCAAACTGAAAAAAAAATAATAAGGAATTTTCACTACCCATAGCGTACTGGTCAATAGCAATCCAACAATATTTGAAAAGACGCATTTATCTATATCCGAAAATATGGATTTTAGTATATGATGAGGGTAATATGTATGCGATTTCAGAATTTCAGAATTTACCTTCAGAATTAGATCTCATTATTCGTACAGGTTTGCAGATTACACATATTTGCAGTTATTCACGTTTATTTGTTCATTTACTAACTTGCATTTTCAAAGTTCAGTTTAACAATAGCCGAAGAGTACAAAAAGCTTGAAGAGCTCATTAAGAAAGAAGAATTGAAAACGTTACATTTCAGAAGCATGAGCATTGATTAACGACTTCCATCTTTCAATAAGTTTCTTCAAAATTACAAAACGGAAACTGACACGTCCAAAATAAAGTGTTAATGAATGAAAAAGAGCTGATTTATAACTACTTAAAGCTAACATTCTTATTATCAACCCTAATTGACTCAATGTTGATAATGCAATTATCAGAATTGAAAAGTCGAATTTAACGCAGAGGATACCTTTTCAACGAATTTCATCAGGTTCAGTGTGCCATCGACTACTCATAAGATGATCCTGAATCGGAGTTACAGGCGTCTGAGAAGTTCGATTGTTTTTTTTATAATTTCAGAGACCACAGAATTTGTCGAAAAATGAAGGAACCCTAGTTTCCCATCACCACCTGCACCGATGCAGGGTGGTCTCACCTCAATTGATAGCTCATCACTCAATGTAAGCTTTCAACATTTTCAGGAGATTATGAAGGGTGGTTGGAGTTTCATAACACTTTGATTCCTTAGTAAATGAGACTTCAAGTATCAATGATTACAACGCTATCATTATCTCCGATGTTTCAAACACTATCTGCCACCAAATTTGTTCTGTGATATATCAATATATCTGAATATTCACATTGATTCTCGTCGATGTTTAGTTTATAATATTATGCCAATATTTTCACAATATCAAACCAATATTTTTCAAATATTCATGTGCTTCTGCGGAAACCTCAATCAATTACGTGGAGAAAATGGTTTTTTTATACTCACGTATATGATCCAGCGGTCCAATTCAATTTGGAACTCTCCAGAAGTGCAAATTTCTGATAAAACAGCGCCCTCTCATATAATAGTTGTAGAATCTACTTCTGAATGTTCCTGTTTTGGTAACTTCTCTTGGAGCACAAACCTGTGTCATATTGAAGAATGATTGTAGGATATAGCGGAGAATTAACCAATCACTTTCATTACAAACTTGTGAATGATTTTTCAGAAGAATAACAACTGAGCAAGAGACACGGAAGTAACAAGTAATATTGAGTAACACTATATTCGCTAATGAAACTATCTGATATCATTGTAGGATGAAGTTCGACTTGAAATAGAGCTAGAATATTATGTTTTTCAATATTCAGAATATTAATATAGTCCGTAAAATAAAGGCGTAGAGTAATAACCCTAATTTAGTATGCAAAATCCATACAGAGAGGCTCTTACAAATTTTGTTTTAGAACCTTTATAAAAATTCAGAAAAAAAATTATCTGAAAGATTATTTCTTGAAATGATTGAAATTAATAAATCCAATCAAAATATTAACAAAAAAACAGATATCGAAAATCTTAGCAAAATCTATAGTTATCTTTTACAAATAGATTAAAACTGATGATTTTCAAAGAATATGATATGAAAATTTACACACCCACTACATATTTTATATTTTTCTGACGATTAATCATAGGTAGTAATTTCAAATTCCTCAATGTCACTTTGAACGTCAAAGCTATAACACCATTCCGATAAATGTTCACATATATTTTATGTTTTTTTTTTAAGTTAATGTTCATCAATCAACCACTCAGATTACTGTAAGTATTTCCTTCATTTTGAGTATTTTTTCTCAATAATGTAATTTACATATTTTAGGACCCTGAAGAAGTTTCAAAATTGAAACGAAAGCTCGGTCCAACGTATTAAAGAGTGTTTCATAAGTCAACACTTGTGCTGACTGAAGATCCCCGTTATTCCCCACTGTTCATACCAATTTTCCGTCCTTATATCTAAATTTATATATTTATATATATAAATATATATATAAATATATATATATAAATATATATATATATATATACCGGGTGACCACGAAGTGAGGTACGCCCCCCAATTTTTCTATAGTTTTAAAGATACAGGTTTCAAATTTGGTACGTCGATATATTACTCAAATACTAATATTTTGACTCCATTACCGAAAATTCACCACTTCCGGTTCAACCGGAAGTGACCCCAAACTTTTTTTCTCAAATGACACCCTGTACAATTTTTTTCATTATCCGGAAGAACACGCAATTTGTGATACCACTGTTCTTCATTGAAAATCGGTTGAAAAATTGCGAAGATACAGTTGATTGTTCAATCGAACAAAATTGGCCATGAACATCAAACTCAAATCATCACAACTGACGAACGGCATCAGCATTTACGAGAGGAAGGTTCGAGGTAAGATACAGCTGAAAATTGAGCTTCTCATGTAATTGCAGCAACCATGTTTTCCAACAATTATCAAAAATTTCCTCAAAACGGAGTAGTACCCATAAAGAAATGCTCACAACTGCCATTTCTCAAATGGCAACATACTCTTTTCACATTATGTTGAAAAATGATGAATTATCAGATTACTCGAATGAAAAGATTTGAGGAATTCCGAAAGGAACCAGAAATACAATTAGGTTTCAATATAAGTGTTCTCAAAATTAAAATGTTCTTCAACGAAGGCGGCTTTGAACATAAGAAAGCTAAACAAAAATGCATAATTTGCCAACAAAGTGACAATTTGTTCTACTTATTCAATACAAGAGAATTGTTACTTGTTGAAAAACATTCCGATGGCGCAAAAATATACTAGAAATGAAAAAGTAGATTTACTTCTAATTTATAGCGAGTGTGGAAAAAAGGCAACTGCGGCTTGGATTCTTTACAGTGAACGATTCCCTATCAGACAACGCCAACCAAGTAGAAACTATTTCGCACGTTTGGAAAGGCAATTCAGGATAGAACCAGATGACAATGTACATGATCAGGATATTTTTATTATTGATGAAGAGACGGAAACCAATGTACTGGCTGTTGTTTATGCAGATCCCACCATATCACTTCGACAAATCGAACATGAATTACCAGTTGGACGAGAATCAACTCGAAAAATTCTAAAAAAACATGAGTTTAAGCCGTATAAATATCAGATACATCAGTGCCTTTACGAAAATGATCATCAAAGAAGGGCCCAATATTGCAATTGGCTAATTGAGAACCACATAAGGAACCCGAATATGACGAGAAACATTATATTTTCCGACGAATCAAGCTTTACGAATCTTGGTATGTTCAATAGAAATAACACCAGATACTGGGCAACTGAAAACCCCAGGCTCATAAGACAAGGGAACTTTCAGGAACGCTTTGGATTCAACTGTGGATGGGTCCTGATAGATCTCGAATCATTGGGCCCATAATATTCGATGGCATGTTGAAGGGGCAACGCTATTTGGGATTTCTATGGAACGAAATAGAAGGATTCATGGATAATTTACCTCTCGACGTCTACCAAAATATGTATTTCCAGCAGAATGGTGCACCTCCCCATAATTCCCGAATAGTAACCAGTTACCTTGATGAAAAATTCCCAAATCGATGGATTGGCACGAATGGTCCTACAAGATGGCCTCCAAGGTCACCGGACCTCACGCCACTGGATTTTTTCGTATGGGGTTACCTGAAGAACAAGGTTCACTCTTCTAGTCCTAGATCAACGGAGGATTTGGAACATCGCCTTAGAGAAGCAATTGCTAGTATTACTCAAGCTCAGTTAAATAGAGTTATGGAAGCAATGGTGAGACGTGCAATTTTGTGTAGAGAACATAATGGAGAACATTTGTGAATCTGTTCTTCATTATTTTGATTTTTGTTATAGTAGTAAGTGACCAGAACCAACAAACAATTTACTTCATACCTTTTCTTTTTCGTTCGGAAATTAGTTGTCTCAAATGTTAGAAATTGGAATAAATATCTAATACATTTTTTATCTGTATATTCTTATGGTGGATTCATACAGCAGTTCCAATTCATGAGTTTTTAGTCAATAGTAAGAAGTCATAAGAATGTTCGTTAATGGAATATTTATTCCAACAACGATCTTAAAACTGCTGTATGAATCCACCATCAATTACGATTAGCATACGAGTAATGAGGAAAAAAGTTCGCTCCATCGCCGTAGAATGTTTTTCGACAACTCACAATTCTCTATTATTCAGAATGTACCGCAAATTTTAACTATTTTTTTTTAAATATGATTTTTTGTTTCGCTTTCGTAGGTTCGAGCCGCCTCTTTAAGAATATTCAATTTTGAGAACACTCATAATGATACATCCCGTATCTTCGATTCCTTTCAGAATTCTCTGGAACTTTTAGCACGATTATTTGGATAATTCATAATTTTTCAATACGACAATGTGAAAAGAGTATGTTGCCATTTGAGAAATGGCAGTTGTGAGCATTTCTTTATGGGTACTACTCCGTTTTGAGGAAATTTTTGATAATTGTTGGAAAATATGGTTGCTGCAATTACATGAGAAGCTCAATTTTCAGCTGTATCTTACCTCGAACTTTCCTCTCGTAAATGCTGACGCCGTTCGTCAGTTGTGATGATTTGACTTTGATGTTCATGGCCAACTTTGTTCGATTGAACAATCAACTGTATCTTCGCCATTTTTCAACCGATTTTCAATTTTGAAGAACAGTCGTATCACAAATTGCGTGTTCTTCCGGATAATGAGAAGAATTGTACAGGGTGTCATTTGAAAAAAAAAAGTTTGGGGTACATTTTTTGTAATGGAGTCAAAATATGCGTATTTGAGTAATATATCGACGTACCAAATTTGAAACCTGTATCTTTGAAACTATAGAAAAATTGGGGGGCGTACCTCACCTCGTGGTCACCCGGTATACATGAATGCCCCTCAAAAAGTTATCTTGAAGGATGAAAGATAGTGATCAATAAACATATGGGTTTGGAAATGGCTTAACTAGATATGATCTCAAATTATTATTGACTAGAAAAACTATTTTATACATAGACACATATTTCGTAAGATATCAGTTGATATCTTTATATATGAAAGAGTAATCAACTGACTGTATGATTCAGTGGGAGAAACTCGACTTCAAACATATTTTGATAATTTTTTTAAATATTGTGAACCAATTACGTATATAACATGGGATGTATTTTTACATGAAATCGCAGTATCTCCTCGAACTGAAAGTCTGTAACCTGAGTAGGTAATGTCCTGAAATAATAATTATTGAGTATGACTTGAGTCTGAGAAGGATGAAACCAAAGCTTAAAAACTTTTGATACAGAAATATTAAAATTTAGTCTAACCAAATTTTCTACCTTGAAAAGTTATTGAGAGTTTGTTGCTGAAAAGCGTTGCATTCTCCATTAGGAAAATGGAAAAAAATAGAAAATTTTCTGTCGAAAAGATCCAGTCCATTTCTTGAAAGCGCATGAAAACGTTTTTCAGACATTGAATCAAATAATAAGTTTTTTCCCAAGAAACAATACCTGTTTATACAGGAAAATAATAACTAATTAACGATTATTACCAGTAATAAAAATATATTGTTTAAACCGAGCAAAATTCTACAAATATAATAAATACTTATTCTCTTTATTCATCTGCATTCATTGATGTGTGGGAGATGTGAATCTTGTCACTGAATAATAAGAATACGTTAATGAGGACAATCATCACATGACACAAACATGCAATTATCTTGGTCTCTCGATATAGAAATAAACGACCAGTGACAGAAAGCATGAAAAATATAATTGCATGATTGCGAACCCTGTAACGATATATCTGTTACATTTCTTATTGATATGCTCAGAGATACAAAATAATTAAGAGTAACTGGAATTATCTAATTAACTCCAATCTAAGAATCACTATTGAAAATCTTAGCGCCATCTGACGGCGAACAGTCATTAGAGTTGAGGAGATGAGCGAACGCGAAGCATTTGACAGGACGATCGTATTAAAAGCATGCAGCGTGGGATCCTGAAGCTCTAAGCGATCTATTTTTGATCGAGATATCGTGTGTCCTGAAGCTTGTCAGCCATTGATTAAAGAAATTGAATTTGTTCATGTTGAAATAACTAATTGATTCGAGCATCTTCCTTTCTTCTGCAAAAGTGATTTCAAAGCAGTGAGTTTGAGTGTGATATTGAGGTATGTAGAAATATTTTTGATCAAATAAATCTCAAGTCATCTTGAAATATTTTCCAACGGGAACGTGGGATATTTCTTCATGAAGTCCCGTCATTTGAATTCATCTATACACGTTGCTCAGTGAACAGCGATTAGATTTATTTAGGTCAAGCAGATAATTGATTCCAGTGCAGTATCATATTTATTTTTCAAATGAGCTCAGGTGGAATTATAAATATCACATGTAATATATCGAACTGAATCAAGATATCGGTGTTCAGTCTCATCTGTTTTGATTACTTTCTCCGACAAGAGTTCATTGGGGTTTGAGAGGGTTCTTCAAGTATTATGGTATCACTTACACTGTATTTGGATATATGTTTGGTGTCAATCACAAGAAGCATGGGTGATATAGTTGAATAATATATATATTTTATGGTCTTGGGGATGTATTTCTGTATAATTTCTGATTTGGTGACAATTATTACAGAGCTGTGATTTTTGCTTCTGACCTGAAAATAGCTGATAATTTTCGGCTATTCTTTGTGAGCCAAATTGTTATAATATAGATAATTATTTGTGCCCTGTATAATATACGTCACTGATCTCTCGTCACGTTGCTGCCAATTGTTATCATTTTCCTTACCACAGCTAAGCTCAGTTGGTACGCCCCTTGTCTCAGATAGCCGGTTCAGGCAATTGAGCCACTAGCCAATGCTTGATATGTCAAATTTCTATTTATTCAATGGTCATAAGTATGATTGTTCATCATTGTAGAAAACATACGACAAAGTATCAAAAAGCAATTATTTCCTTTATTCAGGAAAACTTAATTTTACCTGGCCTACGAAAGATAACTTACTCTAAGGTGAATCTACAAATATTCATGGATAATCATGAGAAAAGTTCATTGGTAAAATATACACAACCTCACTTTTACCTTGAAAGTGAAAATTTCTTTAATAGTTCGAAATCAATTGAAATAAAGTTCTTCCGATGGAATATGCGTTATTAGTGAAATTGTTCAGTTCGGAATGTGCACTATGGAAGGTTTATACCTGTCTGGAACTGTCGCTGTTCAATACAAGCCAGGATTTGGATTCCCTCTCACTCCAATACTATCAGGAACTCCAATACCAAATAGAAAAGGACCATACAAGTTCAGCAATCAGCCTTGGATACTTGTATACGGTGTACAAATAAGGTAATCTTGGTTTCCACTTATAATGTGGAAATTATTCCATTTTTCTTTCTTCCAAAAATATAACGTGGCATTCGTTTTAAATTTATTTTCGATCTTTTTTGTGGCTTTGTTTGTTGTCACCTAGATACCATTTTTGTTCCTTTCCTCTGATTCGAATTTTTGAATTCGCGCACTATATTGTCACATTTTCACTGTTTATGGTTATGTGTCATAACTTATACATAAAACTATTTTTCCATTCTCATTAACTATGTACAAATTTCAATAATAATTGCCTCTGACACCTTCCCGCTCTCATTCTCTCACAATTTCAAATCCTACATGTGACCATCTGTTCCCTGATTGGCTAGTGTCATCAAGAAGTTTGCTGTTCTACCATTGGCTACTTTTAGTTAGCTACAATTTCATATACTGTATGTTTCAAATTTATAAATTTGTAGATCACATTTTATTCAGGAAAATTTTGTAAATCTAGACTTTTTGTTGTCTTTTGAAGAATTATGGGTTGTAATGATTCTGACAGTATATGAAATTGATTGTGTTATATAATTTGGACATTTTTATTTATTTATATCATACATAGGCTCATAAAGGAAATAAAACTTCTAAAATTATGTAAAAACAATCTCTTGAAACTAATAGCTATTTATTAATTATTCTTTTTTATGGGTTTTTTCTTTTTAAAATATATACCTGGTTTTTCCTAACATATATATATATATATATAAATTAATATATATATATATATATATATATATATATATATATATATATATATATATATATATATATATATATATATATATATATATATATATATATATATATATATATATATATATATATATATATATATATATATATATATATATATATATATATATATATATATATATATATATATATATATATATATATATATATATATATATATATATATATATATATATTTAATCCTTGAATTTGGAATATCCTTTGATCTTATAGGAAACTTTAAGAAGACGTATTTGACGAGTGGTCAAAGAAATTCTTATACACTTTCTCTGAATATCATTGAAATTGAAGTCATTTTCTATATCAAATTCTTCAAACTCAATTGTGCTGAATTTTGATTTTCATTCTTTGTGAAATATAGTTTTGGCTGATCAAGATGAGAACAACTTTCTTTTTTTTTATAGAGCAAAGATCAATTTTGTCTAAATTAAAATCTAATGTTGAATCTTCAATTTCAGTATTGAATACTAATGACAAATCTCAGCACAAGCTGATTTGTATGTTTAATTAATTTTAGGCAATGATCTCTTGATGAGATTACACTCATCTGTAACAACGGTGCGTTGAAGAGTGCATTGAGAAATTCCAAATTCCAAGAAGTAAAAACACATTCTGACACAAACAATATTGTTTTTCATGTTGAGAACAATAATTCCTTGCACAAGAAGTTGATGCTTGTCTGTTCCACCTGATCGGTCGCCCAGCAGCCACTGGACCCCCTGATTGCGAGCCACACGACTACGCTAAGTCTAGCTACGAGCTACACAGCACTCGATCAGAGGTACATCGTCATCGATAAAACCGACAGGTTCAGCAACCTTAAGCAATACATTTTGGAAACTCAAAATTGTTATACAGCATACATATTGTATATATTTGTTATACAGCAGAAACTCTTGTAAATTTGTTAATAGACTAATATAAGTTTGGTACTTGTTTTATTGTTGTAGTGATTTACAGAAGGAAACATTATTTGATTTGAAATTATCATTGGCTGGGAAGTTTGAATTTGTATCCTAATTAAACAAAAATTTCTTGAAACCTTTGCTTGAAACATAAATACTTTTGAATCTAGCAAGGCGGTCCAAAGAACTCCACACCGCTCTTCACTGAATAGCCTGGGCATCTTATTACAATAATTAATTTATTACAATCCCTGTATTTTTTTGTGTGAGTTTTTTTCCTGTACAAGCTTGTTTGTTTCAATTTTATAACTAAGATGGGAGTCCCAACATCTTCGACAACATTGAAACGCAAGATGGCACTGATCCAGTGCGCCACGAAAATAAAATTGTATGCAACAAACATTACAGTACGATCCATTCTTGAAATTCGATTAGGTAATGCCTGAAGCACAATTGTGGCGTTGTCTTGTCTACATGTCTTCCTATTTATATTTGGAAGCAGGAATTACTTTGCCTGGTATTTTGTTCAGTTGGAGTCAAACCACATGGAAGGAACTTCCACGGCGTGTTTCACAAATGGCTGAGTTTGACGCATCAAGACATAAAGGGTTTTTTCAGTCGAGTACATTCAAGCAAAACAATATACTTTAACTTTTTACTTTTTGCTAGTAGTTCAATCTCTAACTCATTCATACTTAGCCATTGCCACTTCTTCCCATATATGCACTTCAGCGTCTCTATTGAAATATTCCTTAATTTTCACAAGCTTTCATTCAGTTTCACCTGTCCCGATGTCTGTCTGTGGGTCTGTAATCAAATTAAGTTAAATTTGACTCACTTCTAGTTCTGCAATTGACGTAAAATGTGACAGGTGTTCATAATTCCGATGACAAAATTGATTTGGAATTTTTTCTAGAGAAAAAACAAAATGGCGGCTCCAATATAGCGCACGAGTTTTGTGATTATGGTTCGATTCTATTCAAAATTAGTATGCGGGTGTTTTTGGGATCGGAGATCATGATTTTTCTGTCAAAATCCATGAATTCAAGATGGCGGCTCCAAGATGGCGATGAGATTATGTAGACAACAATTGAGTAGTTTTATTTATCCGAAACTCATAACATATGTGGAGTTGATACAAGGGGTAAAATTCCCATGATTTTAAAGAAATATTACCGTGAAAATCTGGAATAGCAAATAGCATTTAAAATGCAGTGGATGTAGCATTTTGGAGTGAAACCCAAGGAGTTTTGATAAAAACTTTCACGAGTTGAGATAATATTCTGAAATCACAAATATTGATTGAAAGTATGGACTCACAATGAAGGGTTTTCCTTTGTTTTCATCACCATCCATAGCAATCCCCAAAAAGTTTCCATTGAAAGAGCCGAGATTATCTGAAATATAAATACGAAACACTTTTGATATTATAATGTCAAGAAGTCTTGTTATTCCAAAACTTCGGTGATACATTTTCAATATTCTGGGTGGAATTTTCACCCTATATTCATGGCATACTTTTGGAAATAGCAAGCATAGGTATTTGCATATTCGACATGGAGAACACACAATTTCCCAGGAATATTGACTTCATATAACTCAACGAATATAATTGTAAAATGAAATGATGTATGAAAATTATAGATGGGTAGTGCTAGGTCTCTATGACCACTGAAATCAGAAGAAGAAATATAGTCTGGCCAGGAAGTTGATTTCCCAAAAAAAAATCGTTCTTAGTCTCCTAAAAATATAGGCGATGGCTCATTCGACTCGGAATGGCCATGAGAGAATGGCATTTTCAGAGTTTAACCCTTTATACCAGGTGACAATGGGACTAGTGCCATGCCTATATCTCCTTCACTTATCAACCGATTTGAATGAAATTTTGTACATAGATATGAGACACAATTGCGGATTGACAGACGAAATGGCCGACTTTCGGTTTCGCCAGAATAGCCACCAACTTGGATTTTTCAAATGGAACACCCTGTATGTTTGATGTTTTTCGGATTCTACGGCTCAGTGTTGCTAAATCTTTATTTTACAATTGGAAAAAAATCCTTTCTCATTTTTTTTCCCCGGGAGACCTTGATCAGATCACAATATATACTCATTTACATCAGTAATTAATAGTGATAGTCATTTCATCGAAAAGATCAATAACAAATCCTATAGCAGGAATTGGAATTTTCTGAACGCATTTTTAACGAAAAAAACGTTTTTTCAAATGGTACCTTCAGAATTCAATTACCAATTCAACAATATACATTATGTACCACTTTCTTTTTGTTCAAAACTAAAAACGATCAATTATTGAATTTGTATGATATTTTATACGATGCCTACAAATTCCGATGAGTTATCCGTTTGGGTTTGATGAAATGAAAGGTACCCGTGGAATCATGGAAAACAGTAGGTGTTTAATGTCATGTCAAAAGTGAAATACTAATTTTCCTTGTTATCTCATTTCGTTTGTGAAAAGTTTTTATGAAATGGAAAATAATAAGAAGAAGAAGGCTGTCAATGCTATATCATAAGACGGAAATAATAGTCAGTGACGTCAGTCACTGCATAGTCGTGCTTGCGGGATTATTGGGTTATTGGTGCATTCCTTCCCTCTTCCCTTGCCTTTCTTGGGCAGCCTAAAGCTAAAAATGAGTCACTGACTATCATTTCCGTCTTATGGTATAGTATGCTATACGGTGTTCATTATCCGTTAAGACGGCACCCATCGGGGACCTATTCCAGGAAATTGGAAATGATGCTAAGGAAAAAACTAGCTGACCAAAACCACATCCACTTCATCGTCAGTGAAGAAGCGGAAACTAATGTTATAGCACATGTTCATTTTTCTCCATCTGCCTCAGTGCGAGAATTGGAAATTGAATGTGGGATCAGCAGGGAAAGTGCCAGACAAGAATTTAAAAACATAAATATCGCTCCTATAAATACAGTTTGCATCAGCATCTATATGAAAATGACCCAGAACGGAGACTAACTTATTGTTATTGGCTTTTACGTCATCATGATTTGAATAATGGTTTTGTCTCGAAGATACTGTTCACAGATGAGTCTAGGTTTACGAATAATGGTATGTTAAATAGGAATGATACAAGGTATTGGGCTCAAGGAAATCCTAGGTTGCTGAGAGAAGGTAATTTTCAAGAGAGATTTGGATTCAACGTCTGGGTAGGAATCATAGGGACAAGAATCATTGGATCAATTTTTTCGACGGGCCTTTGACAGGCCAAAGATATCTACAATTCTTAGAGATTGATATACAAAATAATATCAACGATTTAACTGAGAACATCAGGAAAAATATGTTTTTCAGCAGGATGGTGCAGGACCATATAATGCCAATATTGTTCGGCAATAGCTTAGTGATACCTATGGGCAGAGATGGATTGGAACAAATGGTCCAATCTTATAACCAGCTAGATCGCCCGATTGAACCCCTATTGATCCGAAGTATACTCTTGGAGACCAACTCATTTGGAGGATTCGAGAGATAGAATTGAGCGAGCATTTCAGGAAATTCCTGCTCACGAACTGATAAAGGTTATGAGGTGTACACTAAATAGAACTAGTCTATGTGTTAGGGAAAACGGGCAACACTTCGATCATATCATTGGTCATTGATAAATAAAATGACTTTTCGATGGTTGTGAAATTCCTCTATTGAAAACAGGATAATGGTATATTGTGAGTAATAATTTGTACGTTGAATGTTCCATTGTTTCAGTCGTTAGATTCATTCAAACAGTTTGATAATATTAAAGTTATCTTTTCTGTAATGGGTTTATGATCATTACGTATTGTCAAGTCGATCATTTTTGGTAATTCATTGTTACCATTCTGAAGTGAAGTTTGAAAGAATGAATAGATGTCATGTTACCTACCAATTTTTTCAGATTGATTTCATTTTGTTAGATGGCTCCCTACGTTTTGAACAAAAACAAAGTGGTACATAATGTATATCGTTGAATTGGCAATTGAATTCTCTATCGAATGGCAAGATGGCCCTAGGTACGTACCATTTGAAAAATAACAATTTTTCGTTAAAAATGCGTTCAGAAAATTTAAATTCGTGCTGTAGGATTTGTTATTGATCTTATCGATGAAATGACTATCACTATGAGTTACTGATGTAAATTAATATAGATTTTAACTCAATCAAGACATCCTGGGCTAAAAAAAAATTGAAAAATTATTTTTATTTACTTATTTGTAAAATGATAATTTGGCAACACTGTCGTATGTAATTCGAGCCGTAGAATTTGAAAAACATCAAACACACAGGGTGTTCCATTTGAAATATATATATATATATATATACATATATATATATATATATATATATAGGAGATATAGGCATAGCCCTAGTCCCATTGTCACCCGGTATACAAATTAAGAATGAAAAAAGAAGCAAATAATTCAAAAGCTAAGTCGTTTACTAAATTTAAAAAAAAGTTCTTCAAGAGGAGGAGATTTCTGAAACTCTATCCCAATTATTTGAATGTATAATGTATAATCTAGAAAACGGGGTTCAGTGGGGGATTCCTGGCAGAGTCAGACCTCCGCTACAGTGTCCAATGTAAACAATAACATTTTCTTCACCATTAAATATTAATTCAAAAATCAATGAAATAAAGAACGTGTGTGGTCGGGGGACCCCCGTCAGGAACGAAGTTCCTTTACGCGGCTTGCGGTGGGTGTTGACTGGTAGAAATCGTCACGTAATACCAAGCAATACTATATCTATATATATTTTTTCCAAACTCCTTCGCTACTGTAAAAGGTATTTCATTCCTGATAATACTATTCGTTATATTATATCGAATTGACAGGCCACATATTCACTGTAAACAGGTAATTCTAATACACCTGTTCGAAGGCCATCATGAAGACGTTAACATGTTTACAGTAGAGCCCAAACCGGTATTGGCAGAAATCGATGAAAAACTGTATGATAATGATAAAGCCAAAGAGGAATGCTCGATATATCCAAGAATGGACAACTCAATAATTGCAGATATCTTTGTTGGCCGTTTGAAATCGACATTGAAATGTACCTTTTGTGGGCATTTCTCTATTACCGATGATCCTTTCTGGGATCTCTTACTGCCGATTCCACAGAGAACAGACCAATGTCTGGACTGCTTCACCAGCGAGAAAACTTTGGACGGTGACAAGAAATCCACATGTTCAAAATGTAAGGAGTAGAGAAAGTGCACCAAGTCTTTGTCTATACAAAAATTACCTAAAATACTAGGAATCCATTTGAAGCGATTGAGACTCGGAAGAAAATTACGAGCCATCATCGATTTCCCTTTGGAAAGATTGGACATTAGGGTGGGCCGATTTCGGTGTTTTTCAAAAATGGCCATTTGCAACTATAAAAAAGTTGCAAAACAAAGAAATGATTTTTTTTTCATTTCACAATTTTTTTTTCATGTTTTCAACTGCCACAATGACAACTAATTTTCAAATTTTGAATGTTGTAAATGGAAAATTCTGCAAATGCAAAACGTGTAAGACTTGGAAGTGAACATTTTTTGTTAAATGAAGTATTCCATATTTTCATTATTTCAACTGCCACAAGGGCACCGAAATTTAAAGGTCAAAATTCAAATATTTTCATGTGAAAAAAATATGTAAGAACAAATGCGAAAACATTTTGGTAAAATAGTTTTTTCTATATCTTCATGTTTCAAACTGCCACATCAAGGAAGCTCACAAATCCGCTACAATTGATTACAACTACCTGTGCCAGCGAGAACACTTGATCGTTATGGTATTTCTGGTAGAGCTGGCGCTGCAGTAGCTTATGCCGTTCTACAGGACGTTGGCATTTTACATGAAGAGGACAATAAAAGTATCATAGATAAAAACAAGATACGTCGCGCTAGAAGAAACGTGAAAATATAATAGATATTACACAAAATTCATTATTACGTGGCTTGTTTTTTGATGGACGTAAAGATAGAAAACAATCGTCGGCGAAAAATTCGAGAAGAGCACATTACTCTCATAAGAATGCCAGAGTCGCTATACTTGGCGCATATTTGTCCTGAATCAGGAACTCCGCCAAACATCATGATATGTATTTTGATGTACTTGGACGAATCTCATATTACAACAGATGAGCTGAAAGTAATAGAATGCGACGGAACGAACGTCAATAATGGAAAACATTCGGAAATAATTGTACAATTGGAGAAACATTTGAATAGACCATTGCAATGGTTTGTTTGCCAGTTGCCATTGCGACATCTCATAAATTTCCTTGATGGCAGCACAACTGGGCCTAAGGGCTTCTGTGGACCTATTGGACAAGCATTGAGAGATGTGGGAGACTTTCCATTGGTAATCTATTAATTTCTGTTGTATTTACTATTGAATTTATTCATTTTTTCATAAGTTAACTTCAACATAATTGAGTCAAATGTTTCGGCATTGAATGATTATGTTGAGACTGATCTAAGCACACATCAAAAATACATTATTGAAATATGTGATGCAATTTCAAAGGCAACTGTAGATGAAAAATTATCCAAACGAAGCCCTGGTAAAATTGTGCATTCCCGATGGCTAAGAACAGCTAATCGTATACTGCGGCTACATGTTTCAACTGCTGAACCATCAGAAAACTTGGTTGTCTTGGTAACGTTTATTTTGGAAGTGTATGGTCCAATGTGGTTCATTATTAAAACAAAACCATCATGCCTGCAGTGAGCCTTCAATATCTGGAAAACAATTCAGTTATCTAGGTATTTACCAGTGATATTGCGATATTTCGCACATCCTGAAAATATACAGCTTGGAATGCTAGGGGGCACCAGCAACATATTCGGTAGCTTGCTGTGCGTCGAATTTCCAAAGCTCGAAGCTCTAACATACAGCAATCACTACGACAATTTGAAGTTCCAAATTCGCTGAATATAAACGCCTCAAGCTTTATGGACTTGATTGATTGGAGTACTCTTGTCATTACTGAACAGCCTTTATCAATGGGGTTACTTGAAGAAGTTTTTATCGATATCGTGAGAAATCCGGAAACATCAATGATGTTCTCTGAAATAAAATCGTATCCATGTCACACGCAAGCGGTTGAGCGAGCTGTTAAAATTTTGACGGAAGCTTCAGCTACAGTTTGTGGTAATGAAAACAGAGATGGTGTAACAGGGGCAAAATTGAAATCACGTGAAATGATGCCTTCTTTTGGATCAAAGCAAGATTATAAATCAAATTAAGTTTTATTGGTTCAAAGAATGTTTGATAATATACCTATTTTCAAGTTATTTATCTTAACCTATATAAAACTCACCATTATGTTCCCTAAAATATTTTCATTTTGCATTCTGTAATACTTGCGAATTCGTTTTATAATAAATATTGCGAATTCGTTTTATAATAAATATTATCTCAAGATAAATTAAATAAATAATTCAAAATTAAAAAAATGCTATTGTGGCAGTTTAAATTGCAAAAATTAGAAAAAAGGTATTTGAGAAAATATATTTCTTTTTTAATAGTGCAACTTTCAGTAATTTGCATATTTTGAAAATATGAAATTATTAAAATGGAAACTTTAGTGTCATTGTGGCAGTCCAAAAAAATAGAAATATAAAAAAAAATTATGAAATGTTTTTATTTTCGTATTTCACAACTTTCTTATAGTTGCAGACACAAACATTTACAAATTTTCAAATCGCCGCCCACCCTATTGGACATGTTCAATTATGCAGCAGACAACCCCGTGTCGATACAACCTCTGTGCAATCATAGTGCAACGACATATTCCGGACACTATATGGCCTATGTAGGCACCCATACGCAGGCGCGTCCCACGAATACAATGATTCAAGCATTGTCTAAAGATACAATTCAAGGGTGTCACCTATAGAGCTCATCCAGTACTGAAACGACCACTTTGGCCTTCCCCCACCTAACAACCAATTTTTATCGAAGATACCCGAACCATTGTCTAACTATGGCTATTAATATGGCATACCAAATTATTTGGTATTGGCGATTCACGAGACGTAGAGAACTCACACTCCTATAACTTTCCTAACACTCCTATTTCTTTTTCCGCTACTGAATGGTACTTAACACTGGGCATTTTGGCAAGGTAACGAGTAAACTATTGCAAAGTTGACTGAATAACTGCACTACCTATTTAATAATTAAACAAACCTAACTTCTCAAACGCTGCATGCCAAGACACTGGTGAAGATTCGCCGTAGCAAAGCAAATCGTGTCCACTCGTGTTTTCCCCCTCTCTACCTACCAAAAGGTCGTTTTGAAACTGGATGAGCTCTATCACAGTTTATAGCTAAAGATACAGTTCGCTCACTTGGCGTCTGATTTGTATCCCTCGCGCATGCCGCGGAAAAATGCCCGTATCAGTAACACAGAACACGCGATGCGCGAGGGATACAAATCAGACATCAGACGCCAAGTGAGCGAACTGTATCTTAAGCTATAAACTGTGCCTATATCCTCAAAATCCCTGGTTAGTGGAGAAGCATACGTACTCTTCTATGAGCGAGAGGGCACACCCAATCGCAAAGTTGAAATTAATGCATCCTGATTTATTTTACATTTATTTCATATTGTTATTCTTTTCCTTTATCTGAAAACTGTTAATCCAACTTCGGCATACAAAAAACATAAGAAATTATGTCCAAAAAAGGTCATAATGATCTAAACACACGTTATATAGAAATATAAAAGAAACAAAAATATGTTCCACGTATTACCACTCAACGATATCCTACCGTTCATGTATCGAGGGTAATATCATAAGTGCTGGGGGTTTTATCCCTCAATTATTTTTTTAATTTCGAGAAAGCATTTTGCCTGGAAATTTTACCGAGTGTGATTTCCGGTCTGATTATCTGATTAAACAACGAAAACAAAGCTTGAGTGTTTTAATCTTTGATAATGAGGCCGCAAATTGCACGGGTTAAATTTCCTAGAGGCAAAATGTTTGAGGAAAAATTAAAGAAAAATTGCGATAAAATCCTCCAGCACGAATGATATTCGATGAGAAAATTTCCCGAATTACATTTAAAACTGGATAAAATTACCAGAATTAATGTTATATTATAATTTTCAACGGGGAAAGATACAACAATTCTTTTCGCTCCAAAATCGAAGGAATCGTGTCCGAATGATTACCGTTTTTATATGCTTTGTTCTATAGATTCATTCATTCATAATGATCATTCACTGCTCTTGAACTCACCCAAATGTTTGTATCTGGAACCGATAAAAAAAAAGGTTCCTTGGTATGGGATCGAACCCAAGCCTACCGCGTGGGGGACTTTCATGCTAACCACTGCTCTACGAGAACTTTTATTGATATACAGAAAATGACACAATTAAATTATTCAGTGCCGTACTTGAAAAACCGAGGCTTTCTAACATGCTGAAAAAGATATATTTGAATTCAAATATCAAGTGACTGTATGTATTGAGTTGAAAATCCCTTATTCCATCAATTTTACATTTTCTATTTCCCTATACAGGAATTGAATGCGCTGACATTCAATTCTGACAGGACCAAGTGTAGTTGTCACACAGACTCGTATGTAATAGAAAGAGACAGAGAGAGAAAGTCGCATTAAGGGGGCAGACTAACCAGAATCAAGAAACAGCTTCTTTAGCGGGTGCAAAGGAATGTGAGGCAGAGACCAAGGTCCAATTACTACACCAAAACATAGTCCATCTAAGAGTAGAATACCAGAATGACATTGGCTTATGGCAAAATATTACCAACGAAATACAAGATTTTTGGTGTGCTAGAGATACTAACGAATGTCAACACTCTGAGTGCGATTTTTCTGCTTCAAGCCGACAATTCGACGATAGCAAAAGATTTTTTCATCAATCCATGTTTTTTCGGAAACATATGAGCAGTGGTAAAATTAAACGAGAGTGGCTCATGTATTCTCTATCTACTGGAAAAGTATACTGTTTTCCATGTGTACTTTTTGGTGAAGCTCAAGGCCAATTGCAATTTCAAACTGGATTTTCTAATTGGAAATATGCGTCGCACCTAATTCAATCCCATGAGAATAATGCAAGGCACCGAGTATGTGTCAGACACTGATTGGTAGACGACGTATTCACGGCCGAAACGACACCTCTTTGGGAATTACATTCAATGAAGAAAGATAATATTCGATACAAGTTTTACAAAGAGTGGTCTCAGTGATTACATTTGTATCATCCCGTGGGTTGGCATTTCGTGGGGATAATGAAATTCTTGGTTCTCAACATAATGGCAACTTTCGGGAAATTTAAGAATTATTCGCAGAGTACGATCCGTTCCTCAATTCGCATTTAGCCACATATGGTAATGTACAATCATATTTGTCTTCAACGATTTGCGAGGAACTTATTGAAATATTGGGAAGTAAGGTTTAAAAGGTAACTGTTAATGAAATTTTTAAAGCCCAATATTTCTCAGAAATCGTCGATTCGACACCGGACATATCTCATACTGATCAGTTGACTGTAGTGCTGAGACACCTTACTTCAAATGGAGAAGTAGCAGAACGTTTTCTTACATTCATTCCTATAGTAAGTCACAAAGGGGAAGACCTAACCGCCACAATGTTCAATTGAAGGTTTCGGATTCTATGACGATTGAAGTAAGGTTATGAATTGAAACAATTCTAGGTTAGTTCAGAAATTGACAGTTGGCTAACTTCTGTGCACTTCAAGTTGAACCGTAGAACACGTCATATATTTTCCTTTGTCTTCTTCTCATTCTTCTTCTTATCTAATTGTGTTCCAAAATTCATCTGTTCTGTGTTGATTTTAGGTTTGACATATTGAAAAACGCTGGCGGTTGTTTTATTATACGCTTTATATTAGCTTCACTTGTAAGTTTGTAACCGACTCCTCATCCACTTCCAGACGTCCGGATGATTTGAAATTTGGCAAGTGTACATAATTCCGGTAAAAATGCATTAAGAGATTTTTGTGTGAAAAAAAAACCAAAATGGCGGATCCAATATGGCGGATGAGTTTTGTGATTATGGTTCGATTCGCTTCAAAATTGGTATCTGAGAGTTTTCGTGATCGGAGATTATGATTCTTTTGTCAAAATTGAAAAATTCAGGATGGCGGCTCCAAAATGGTGGACGAGTTTTGTGATTATGGTCCGATTCTATTCAAAATTGGTATGTGGGGGTATTTGAAGTCAATATTATGATTCTTTCGTGAAAATTGAAAATTCAAATGGCGGCTCCAAAATGGTGGACGAGTTTTGTGATTATGGTCCGATTCTATTCAAAAATGGTATGTGGGCGTATTTGAAGTCGAATATTATGATTCTTCGCCGAAATTATTAAAAACTAGAAGGTGGCGGTTAAATGGGTGAAGTTTTTTAAAATTGGAAGGGGGTTCTTCCGTGAAAATTGAAAAATTCAAGATGGCGGTTCACTGTGTATATTGACAACGTTGAAATATTTGAATGACTTCTAAAATCGAGATTTGACTATTAATACAGCTGAACACATAAATGATTTGGAAAATAATTACAGTTACTAATAGTAATCATGGAATTAATAGTAGATTAGAACAAATGATAGTTTAAAAAAACACGCTTTTATAAATAAACCAAACTAAAAAGTGAAAAGTAAATAAAAGTTTGGAAAATCTAAAAAACACGGTTTAAAAAAAAACGAACTAAAAAATTAATAAATAATAGTTTAAAAAACTAAGAAACACGCTTTTATAGAAAACCAAACTAAAAAAATCGAACATAAATTTTAATAAATTTGAATTAAGAATAGTGTGAAAAAATTTCATAATTATAAATTAATAATAATGTAAATAAGAAAAAAAAATTTATTTAAAAAAAAGCGTGGGGTGCTTAATCTGAATCTAAAAAAGCACCCCACGCTTTTTTTAAATAAAATAATTTTTTTTCTTATTTACATTATTATTAATTTATATTTATTTAATTTTTTTTACACTATTCTTAATTCAAATTTATTTTTATTTATTTTTAAGATTTTAAATTCAACACTGTTCACCACAATTTTATACATTTTAACCATTTTAACTCTGTGAATGAATATCTGTATTTTATGGGTCCCCCTGTTCTTGCCTGACGAGTAGGTGATACTTTGACTATTAGTTGAAATAACATTCAAACATCTATAATTCACTTGATTCGCAGGCAAGCACTGAAGATGACCTCATATGTTGAAAGCGCTCTGCGATTGAAAAATAAATTTTGTCAAAATTCATTGATTTATGGTGGCGGCTCTACGATGGCCAACGAGTTTTGCGACTATGGTCTATTCTATTCTATTCAAAATTGGTGTGTCGGAGATTTTTTTGTCAACATTCATGAATTTGAGATGACGAGTTTTGTGATTATGGCCCGATTCTATTCAAAATTGGTATGAGGGGTTTTATGGGGTCGAAAATTATCAATTTTTTTCAGAATTCAATAAGATAACGGATTTCATGAATGACTAGAAATAATTAAATAAAATAATAAAAAAATTAAAGACAAACTGCAAAGACAAACATGCATTAAAGGGGAAAATTAATAGAAAAATATTGTTGATATCAAGTTTTTATACAAATGCACTAAAAATAAAAAATGTATTTCTTTTATTGTTTGACCAAGGTTATTCTATGAATAAGTTTGCCGTGAATACAAAATATAGGGTTTTTGGTGGAATGGGTTTTGTGATTTATGGTCCGGGTTTTGGGGGTCGGAGATTAGGATTTTGTTGTCAAAATCAGAAACATGCAGAATGGCTGCTCCAGTAAACTCCTTTTGAAAAGGCAAATATGTGTTGCATTCAAAATTACTCTCTGTACAATACTAGTAACCATTGAACACTCATAACACAGTAAGGAACGGTAACAATTCGCTTCTGAAGTATTGGCACGAAATATGGTTTCTTGGGGGTTTTGAAGGCGCGTAGTATACATTTTTTCCATGGAAGTATTTTTTTTCCCCAGATATGTGACGTAAGTAAATTATTGTAGTCTTATATTGGTGATTGTATACCTCGAAATGAATTCAGCTATTCAAATGCAATTATCTAACCAATTAAATCCCAATATCAGTGAATATACACCATGTTGCTAGTATATCCGCGATTATATACCTCGAAATGAATTCAGCTAATCAAATGCATTCATATAAACAATCAAATCCCAATATCAGCGAATATACAGCACGTTGCTAGTATATCCGCGAAAAGACATGCTACTTGCTATAAGTAAAACAAGTAGGCATTCATCATTGTTTATACCAACCGAATAATTCAGTCACTGTCAGATGATGTCCAAGTCACTGTCGGGGAATTTTTAAAGAAATTTAGTCTTATGAATTTCTACAATAATATTGACAAAAAAATGTCAAAGTATACTCACCAAAATATCCATTACTTGTGATAACTACTGAAAATCAATAATTTCTGATTTTACATAGTAAAATTCAGCGAACAACATATAGGACGTGAAAAATATCATTTTATTCTTTCTATTACTGATTCTAGAGCATCTTCTATTCACGTAACATGTTTCAGCCCTTAGATAACGTTGTCTGATTATTTCCTCCAGAACACAATTTATATAAAATATTTCTAACGTGGGAACCATTTTTTCTCTCCACAAAATTTCGATTCTTTCTCAACGAATATTAAGGAAGAGTAATATTCAAGTCGTTCAGAATGTACCGTAAAAATGCCACAGATATTGAAAACTGTTTTTTTATCAAATTTGAGCAAATTTTATTGAGAATGGTAATTTACGTAACAAGTTCTGAAAGTGATATTTTACGGGACGAGTAGGAACTTGCGATACCCGTAAAATCACTTTTGGATCGTGTTAGGTACAATATTTTTTCTGTAGCCGTTTTGTTATCGATGGATAATAATGTATGAACTTTATATAGACAACTACATATAACAATCATTCTTATGAATATTAATCACACAATTATGACAATTACTTATATTAATATTATTAGGGGTATTAACAGAAGTGGCAGTGTTGAAATTAGAATTGGAAGCATCAGTAATTGCACTAGTTTTCGAGATATTAATTTCGTTACGACCCTTTTCAATCTGTGAAGCTATGTGAATTTTGTTTCTTGAAGAATTTTCTACGTATCCCTTTGCTACATTCGATGATTTCCCTTCAAGTTGGTTATACTACCACCACTTTCAGCGAGTGAAGTGGCTGAGCTCCTGGATAAACAGTGCCCGCTTTATTCTTTGGGATTCGGTAATTTAAGAAATTCAGCAATTATGCCGGCGATTTTTCCAAAAGTGAGATAACCAATAGGATGTATAGTACATTTTTCGTTTTTATAATTAACAAATAATCTACGATGTGGTGTGTTTGCTTGACGTAATGACAAATATTTTCTGTATAAAGAAATATTATTTTCTCCAATGATTTAGAATTAGGAATTTTAATCACTAACATGGTTGTCTTATCTTCTATATCACCCAAATTCATTTATCAAAGCTCTTCACGACGATAAGCGCCTACCAAACTAATTATTGATGCAACCTAAAATAAAAATAAAATAAAATAATTCATCAGGAAGAAGAGGAATTAGATTTAATTTTATTATCTTTGTCATTAGGTGGATATTATCTCCAGCTTCTAATAAGAAGTGATCTAATTCTTCTGTATTCAATACTTTCGATTTTTTTGGTTTATAGCTGATGGATTTTCTTTCAAGGAAAGCAATAACTTTAAGATAGCGCCTTATATCTATATTATTTTTTAATATTAATTGTGGGCTTAAGCATCGAGTAATTGCTCCAGAAGCTTGATGGCTTTAAGATTCTATATTTTTTTTCATTAAATATGCAAGAATCACTCGTTCATTTATAGTATGCACATTTTTATCATTGCTCCATTTTTGAAATAAAGTGTAGACCAATTCATACCTCTTTCTTGACTTTACCGATAATAATTCATAAGTAGCCGCTTTAGCAGATTCACTAATCTCATGTGGAATCATTTCAGCATCACTTTTACTACTGATTTCCATTTTTTTTATTTGGAAAACGATAAAACACACGCCAATGTTACATGACAAGAGCTGTCATAATAAAATATCGTCCCGAAAGTAACAAGAATCGTCTCGAAAGTAAAGAAATCGTTTCAAAAGTGAAAAAAATCGTCACGAAAATAGCTACTTTCGCTACCATTTGTGTGAAGTGGTACTTTCGATTTAATAAATCATACCGAAAATTTTATTTTGGAGACAGCTGCAGAAAAAATATATTTTTTATGAGCTGCAACTTCCAACTCTGATATCTTCTGTTGTAAGAATCCAACCAGTGAGATGGCATCCAACGATAATTCATTGATTTCATAAAAACTGGTTCATTCCCAACGACTTATTCAAACAAACTGACACAGAAATCGCAATCAAAATACGTATAAACCTGGGATTCAAAACTAATATATGCCCGGTTGACAATGCGAGATTTTCAGAACATTCACGAGAAGAATATCAAAATTCAAAATCCAATAACGATTTCTCTGTCGCTGGGATGATATATTCTGCCGTGAAATCCGTAACGAGAATTTTCTCATTTCACCTCCACAGGACAACCCAACTGGTATGTTTCCAAGCCGGCCAATACAATTACGAATAGGTTCATTTTTTCAACCTTTGTTGGACCTCATAATAATGGATATAATAACGTTGGATTTTATTTTCAAAGAATGTTATTTCGGAATAACTATTTCACGAATCATTTCTTCCTGATTGATTTCCAAACAAAATGATGATTGATACTTCAAAACAGCTATTACATGGCGTACGTAACTTTATCGGAATCAGTGCCAAAGTGTGGAACTATAATCTTTGACAGTGCTCGCCGGCCGTTCTACGGTCTCATATTAGAAATTAGTTCCGACTATAATTACTCATTGGCACGGTTGGAGACTTCGATAAATATTCACTATAATTCATGGTGGCTCCTCTATCGGATTCGTTCTACAAGCCATATTTGTCGCCCACCTTGAATTACACATTCAACACGTTGACTACCAAGCCCTGATTCAAAATTTCGTAGATGTCAACTATATGATTCACCAGCTATACATGGAGTGTAGGTCCCAACTGCACCATCTGTATCACCCGTGATAATAATCACCATGGATTTCATACCTGTTTATAAATGTCGGGTATTGAGATAATTAACTCTGGCTCAACTAATGGGTCCATAATGAACCCAATGGTCCACGGATGCAGTGGGCATCACCAGTGACACACAGAAGCACGGAAAATGCGTTTTGAATTTCATGTGGTTAAGACATAGGATAAGAAAGAAGAATTCACGTAATGAATATTCATTCAGGCTATTACATGGTGCAAACTATCTACTACAAAACGATAAACCTATCGAAAAAACATCATCTTATTTTGAATCCTACTCTGAATCTTCCTTAATTCTATTCGGTAATGTTGATCACAATGATATATCTATTACAATAGACAATCATTCACTTCCCCCAGTTGAGAAAGCAAAGAACCCAGATGGAATGAAAGTGAGAGTATGTGGGCAGACAGAACCATTAGCATGTAGGCCTCTCTATCGGGCCCGTTATGCACCCACCGCTGCTGGGAATCGGTTCAGCTTTGAAGGTACCCTATTTCGCGAGCGAAGGAGGCCAGACTTCTAACCGATACCTTTCTCACACTCTTCGGGTTCAGAACGATACTTCCGAAGTGCGCTTCCCGTATTGCTGCCACTGCTGGGCATTCCGTGAGGATGTGGGTGGCTGAATCCTCATCCTCCAAGCACCACATGCATTGAGTATCATCCGTGATACCTATGATGTTGGGGTGCTCGTTTAGATGGCAGAGCCCCGTGAGGAGCCCTACCATTATTCTGAATTCCTTTCTGCTCAGTGTGAGCAGAGTCTTGGCCCTCTTAGTAGAGGGGCCTTCGAAGTGGAGTTTCGATTGTCTCATGCCAGAGGCCTCTTTCCATCCATCCTGGAATTTTACTTCCAGGATTTTCTTCATGGTTGAGACGCTCCATGATCTAGAAACTCCTTGTATTGGTTCTGGTCCAATCGTTGAGCTTTTTGCACCTTGTCTGGCCAAATGATCGTCCCGTTCATTTTCGGGCACACCGGTATGACCGGAGACCCACAGTAGCTTCCCCTTATTGGCAATGGATAGCCTTTGCAGATCGTCAATGCATTCCGACATCAGCAGCCTTGATCGCTGCTTGGCTGTCCGTGCATATCGTGATTTGCTGGCCGTGGTAGCCTCTGTTAATATTTTCTCTTACACAGTCGAGTATGGCAAAAACTTCTGCCTGAAATACTGAAACAAAATTTCCTAGGGCATAGTGGAGTTCAGCTTTTGGAGGTTGCCCGTATATCCCGGCGCCGGCTGATCACCCATCTTGGAGCCATCTGTGTACCAGATGATCCCATTGGTGGGTATCAGGCGGTGCCCTATCTGCTCCCACTCCTCCCTTTTGGGAATGACTGACAGCGGCCTTTTGGTGAATCGTATGACACGTGAAGAATTGTCCCCTGGCATCTCCAGGAGTGGACAATCCTTCACTGTTTGATTCCATAATCGAGAATTTCCATACATTCCCTCGCTCCGCCATTGGTTGGAGCTTCTCAAGCGAGCGATGGCTTTGCGTGTCTCGTGTTCAAAGAAGAGGTGCAATGAGTGTCTCCAGCGCCCTAGTGGGTGCCGTCCTCATTGCACTTGTTGTCGCAAGACAGGCAAGGTAAATAACCTAGGTGTTGTCATTGACCGGCAACTTAAATTTTTCGATCACGTTTCTTCTGTGCTGAAGTAATGGTATGGAAACCTAGAAGTTCTGTTTTCTAGTAGACACCTGCTCTCAAGTGCCACCAAAGAGACTTCATGTGAAGCTCTCGTCCTGTCACAAACTAACCATTGTGATTATGTATATGGTCCATTTCTATCGAAGCGCGATTCACCTACTGTCAAGTGCCACCAGAGAGATTTTATGTGAAGCTCTCGTCCTGTCACAAACTAACCATTGTGATTATGTATATGGTCCATTTCTAGCGAAGCGCGATTCATCAAGGTTACATATACTACAAAATTCTTGTCTTCGGCTTATCTATGGAATTCGTAAGTACGACAGAATCAGTCAAAAATTAGAAAGCATCGGGTGGTTGAATATGAATAAACGGAGAAAATTACACGCCCTCACCCTATTCCATAAAATCATCATTGAGAAAAATGCTCCATATCTGCATAGAAAAATCAGGTTCAGGGAAGATGTACATAATGTCAATGTGTGACGTAAAATCATGATATCTATTCCTAAACAAAAAACTGCACTATTGCAACGATCTTTTTCATATTCAATCGCGACTGCTTTCAATGACCTGAGCTCTGATTCGAAACATAAACCCATTAACAGCTTCAGAACAACAATTATTTGAATGATCTTTTCTCAGTTCCTACAGCCGGGGAAATCATAGCATACGCGGATGATACTTGCATCTTCTACGAAGAAGAAAATTGGAGAAAAGTCAAAACACTGGCAGAAAAAGATCTTGCTAACATTCAAAAATGGTTCAATAGTAAATTACTCACCATAAACTTTGCTAAAACATCGTTCCTTCCAACATATATTGACAGTAGAACATCACCAGACTTCCAAACAATGAAAACTCTAAATAACGCAAATATAAATGCTGTTAATGAATTTAAATACCTGGGAGTCGTCTTGGACTCATATTTGAGATGGGACAAACACGTTAGATACCTTATTAAAAAAGTTAGATTCTT